>WUAW01015593.1:38836-59028 GCA_017165845.1 Thaumetopoea pityocampa | reverse complement strand
TATGCCCGCATGGGTGTGTGAAGGCTAACAACCCGCACTAGGCCTGCGCGGTAAACTACGGCCTAATCCCCCTCCTGATCAGGGGAGGTCCGTGCCCCTGTAGTGGGGACGATATGGACTGGGGATGATGATGATGATGATCTCGTAACTGGTTCTCACAACACCCTGGGGTGACGCTATTATTATGCTAGTACTACACAGCAAAACACACAGCATTTATTTATGCAAGCGAAAAATATAAATAAACAACTGAACTCACTTGTTTAACACAGCAATTAAATTAGACGAGAAGATCGAAATTTTACTTGTCCTCCATTTCCTATTGGGGATCCTGTGTGCGCCGGTCAGAGGATTTTCGTCCTTAAAAAGACTAAGAGTGGTGTAAACCATATCCATCATAGTCTTATCCGTGAAATAAGCTGTGATTTTCTTGCCGTCGCCTTCTATAGCGTCTTGGAAATTTTTCAATAAATCAGCCATTGGAATATGAGCGAACAACTCGTTTTTGGGCGAGCCGTAACCATTTTTGAAGTAATGCTTCAAGTCTTCGAGGTATTCCAACGTTTTTAAATCTTCACTGGTGAACAGTGCACACCAGGGACTGAACCTATTGTTGACACCGGATGTGGTGTACCGACACAGGTCGTACATGGACGTAACGTTAACCGACGTTAGTGGATAATCAATGCCGAGACGACGTTGTATCCTGTCTTGTGACTGAAAAAAATAAACTCATTCATCATCATCATCATCGCCATCACCATCATAATCATCATTATCAGCTCATGAAAGGCCACTGATGGATATAGGTCCTTGAAAAGGTAGGATTTGCCAAAATTTCCAAACTTGGTGTGCATCTTGGTGATCGCAATAGATTTTGATTGAGTAACTGGATAATTCTGCTAATATTCTGGTACATCCCTTATCTGGTTTTCACAGCATCCACGGGAATCCACGTTATTTTTATTATTTTTTCCATGAGTCTCTCATTCTAATAGTATCACTCCATCTCTTTCTATTGTTGCCGTGACAACCAAATGAGGGTTAATATCATGGGCAGCAGAAGAATCTAATGAGTCAAAGAACATCACTACAATATCCAGAATACCTACGAATTATCAAGTTTATTAATTATAGAGTATTAGTATGTTAGATAGAACAAGATTTTCATTACGGCGATCCATGGCCTATGTCAAGAAATAGGGAGAATAATCAACTTATCCCTACTCCTTAATAAATAATTTGTAATGAAAATTAATGAATAAATAATATTGCTGATAATTTTTTCACAAAGATTGATTTCGCTCCAAACTATGATTCTGTGTGTTTTGTGTACTAGACAATGATTTACATACTTATATATATAGATAAATGTTAATGCATATATAGATATACATACATGACACGGGTGCATTCGTGCTAATTACATAAAGTTTTTTCCTACCGGGAAAAAACTTTATGTAATTAGCTTTATGTATCCGTGCCTAATTGTCCCAGAAAATTACTACCACTGAATCAATCAGTCGTCAATATTATTGTATGTACAGTTTGAAATACATACCAAAATATTATTATACATACTTATATTATAGTCACGCCTTTTCCCCGCCGAGGAAGGCAGAAACCACTTCTTTCCACTTGCTACGATCCTGACATACATCTTTCGCTTCTTCTACTTTCATGAACACTTTCATACAAGCTCGTTGGTTGCGGGTACTCCTAACCTGCCCCTTTAGCCAAGTTGACATTCGACAATAGTAATCGCTAATAGAAACGAAAAAAATGTAGTGGAATGACACTTCTAATCTCCAAGTCACACGTGACTTATCGAGTAGAAGTGTCATTCCAATACATTTTTTCCTTTCTATTAGCGATAACGATTGTCGAATGTCAACTTGGCTAGGGGGGCTGGCCTTTCTTCAAAACGACTTCGATTTGGTCGAGATACGTTCGCCTGGGTCGATCCCTACCGATTTGCCCTACTATTATAGAAAGTTAATAATTATTATTTTCTCACCACAACTAGGGCTTTTGAGTGTATAGTTGCTATTTAATATAATTAATCTTAAAGACGAACTAAACATAATGTTTGCGCTTAGACAATATCATTCTATGACATTTAAAATTGACCTTAAAAGTTTTGATCAACATGTAAAACAAACATTTACATACTTATTATGTAGGTCAAATGACATATTAATTCGCCCACTTAAATAGCTATAAAATTGTCGAACATAGGAACTGTAGTTTATCATAAATTAAAAAATGTACAAAGCAAGTTACTTACCGCAAGAAATTCAGATGTGGTTTCATATTTGAGTACTTCAGGGTGAATTTCATTATCTTCTGTTTGGTATTTTTCACAAGTCACGTAGGGCTGTGAAATGCATCCATATAATTAAAAAGATAAATAAAATTATTCTATAAGTATATATATGTATGTCATGGATTTGCTGTGTGGCCCCGACATAATAATGGAGTCACTCCATTATTTTCTGTGGATGCTGTGAGAACCACATGAGGTATGTATCAGGATAATAAGCAGCAACCTTATTCCTGTTATTCGATTAAAATCTGCTGCTATCTCTAAGACGCCTGCCAAGCGCGGAGATTGTAACAAACCCTTCTTTTTACGATAGAGACCCATTTGCAGCAGTGAAGTTTCACGGGCATCAGCTGACGATGATGATATAATGGATAAATCAAAACGGGCTGATAGCTCACAATAGTAAGCGGTCATTGTAGCCCATGGATAAGATAAATACAAGTTAATAAGAAAGAAATATAAACTTACATTCATTACATCAAAACCATTTTTTTGTGGTTCTACCGTTAACGTATTTCCAAGGCCCTCAACGAAGCCTTTAGCGCTATCTTCCATCCATTTTCCAGTTGCAGGACGGAACGTGTATTCGCCTTTATTAAGTTTTGTTAATAATTTAGGAAAAGCTAGCTTCAGTCTGCGCCCGATGCCCACCAACTCGTAATAACCTTCGTCGGTAAGCTTATTAGGGTTTTGAAACATGGCTTCATCGGGTATCCAATTTTGTAGGTTCTCAACGTCTTGTGCACAAAGTGAGGAATTGCCTTTCTCATAGCTCGATGCGACGTAATCTTTTAAAACAACCGCATCTCGCATATTCTTCGCACAGTTTGTATCAGGATATTGTTTTCCGTTCCTTAGAAGCCCCCAAATGCTAACTGGTTCACAATCTATAAAAATATAAAATATACATACATAGACTCACACCAGTATCCCATAAGGGTAGGCAGAGACTAGAGTTTGCAACATACTACGACGTTGACACACCTCTATTGCCTCATCCATATCCATACAAGTACGGCAGTGAATCGCATGTATAGCAGAAGAAGAACGAAAGTCGCGTGAATGCGGTGGAAATGCGTTACCTGCGGAGTATCTGTGAAGTCACGCTGAGTGATCGATTGAGGAACAGCGTGATAAGGGATCGGTGTAAGTTGAAGTATGATGTGGTGACAAGGATCGAGAAAAAAATGTTTCAATGGTTTGGTCATTTAGAAAGAATGAGTGAGATTCGATCGATGAAATTAATATACCGGGCTAATGTGAATGAAAATGTCGGAAGAGGGCCCCAGGAAAAACTTCATCATCATCATCATTTCAGCCTGTAGTTGTCCACTGCTGAAGATAGACCTCTCCAATCGAATTCCAGCGCGACCGGTCCATAGCCACCTGCATCCAGCGAGACCCAGCGATCCTCACCAGGTCGTCGGTCCATCTCGTAGGAGACCGTCCCACACTGCGCTTGCTGGTACGTGGTCTCCATTCAAGGATTCAAGGAGGATGAATGGAAAAACTTACCTTGATCAAATAAACAACTTATTTCAAAAAAGTCAAAAAGATGTATAGATGCGGGTGAGGCGAGAGAGGTGTGTTAAGATCGTAGTATGTGGCAAATTGTGGTCTCTGCCTACCCTTATGGGATACTGACGTAAGTGTATGAATTTATGTAACATTATAACGCTGCTGCCCATTAGCTTGGTGTATCCCTTTGTTGGTTTTCACAGCAAAGCGGAAAGAGATGGATACAATAGTACTAGCTTTTATAATAGTACTAGCTTTTCTAATAGTACTAGCTTTTATAATAGTACTAGCTTTTATAATAGTACTAGCTTTTATAATAGTACTACCTTTTGCCCGCGGCTCTGCCTGCGTGAATGTTGGTTTTCCGCTACAGGTGAAATCCCGACACAATCAGAGATTTACATAAAAATTCTTGCAACCACTTATACTTGACCTCTCGTACCTTAACAGCGACTACTAAAACAGGGATCAAGCTGTATCTTCAATTTACACAGATTTTGATGAAACATGCCGCAGTATTTAATCTGGAATAGTACCTTTAAGATTAATAGTTTAACAAAAATCTACAATCCGGTTTTTCCATGAATCCCGAACAAACAAACTAACATCGACGGATTTGGTTTCAAAAGCCCTTAATTAGTCGTTATAGTTAGTAGTATAGTAATTTGTTTTTATATATGTAAATATCTTTTATTTTTGAAAATTTGACTTTTAAAAATTTTTTTATAGTACTAGCTTTTGCCCGCGGCTCCGCCTGCGTGAATGTTGGTTTTCCGCTACAGGTGAAATCCCGACACAATCAGATTTACATAAAAATTCATAAAACCACTTTTACTTAACCTCTCGTTACAGCGTAACAGCGGCTACTAAAAGAGGGTTCAAGATGTATCTTCAATTCTACTGGATCGATTTTGATGAAACATGCCGCAGTATTTAAGTCGGGATAGCACCTGTAAGACTGTGATAGTTTAACCAAATCTATTCTCTGGTTTTTGCGTGAAGCCCGAACAAATAAACAAACAAACATAGACGGATTTGGTTTCAAAAGTGAAATTAATCGATCTGAATTGTTCATTTTTAAATATCTTTGATTTTTTTTAAATTTTACATTTAACAATTTTATAATAGTATATATATATATAAATGTAATATAATATCATTTTACATACTACAAATTTGTGTTTTTATTTATCGTATAACCTTCTGTGTGTAATTGCCCTTAACACATAGCCCGGGAACAATTACGAAACAATCGTAACAAGATCGTACTGGAGTTAAATTGATACTGATAAATAACAAAACATTTTGAAATAACTGGATAAATATTGCACTACCTTTTTTTATTTTATCGCCAGCAAACTATGAAATGCCCAAGTGATTCGCGTATAAGTAGCAAAGAGCCAGAAACAGTAAAAACAACAAACACAAAACAGAAAACAAACAACAAATAAATCAAGAACAGAAAAGAATAGAATAGCATACTAGCGACGAATATTGTCATGTGACTATGACCCGAGAGAGGGTGAAGTGACAGTTGATGGGGATGAAATAACTTGTAGGGAGCTTACACAGTGCGAGTAGAACAGAGCTTCGAGCACGTATTACGGCATTCCCTATATCTGTTACGAGCCGTACGTTCAAGAAATCGGCAGAGTCATTGCTGAGTATGAAGAGTCATCGTCGGCAAATCCAAGATGTGTATGTTCTTGCCATTTATGTTCATTTCAAATTCCTTTCAATTCGATATCTGAAATTTTGAGTTCTGACCCTATATACGAACCGACATTGCGGCGTTTTTTACAGAACTCTCAGTACCTCCAACCAAACCTTCTACAAACATCTTATATCAATTATCAATACGACGTCGCTGATGATACTAAAGAATCGTCCACGTAGCGATCGAATTAAAAGCCTCCGCAGAGTCCACAAACATAAAGATTATTATATATCTGCGGCAGCTTATGCATGTGATTTATAGTACTAAAATTTTACAGGAACCAGCCTGTCCAGGTGGCAGAAAGATATCAAACCTGCGCTTAAGACGTTTTGTGATGCCCTTCGAAAAACATTTGTAAAACTAATAATTTATCATTTAAGTTTAATTCAAATTAATTTACTGTGATTATGTATATATGTCAAATCTATTTTTATAATTCATTTTAAATTTAATAATAAATTAAAATTACTTACCAGTAATTTTCAAAGCGGAGTCCCTTATATCACCTCTGAGAAGGTTATATGGTGTTTTACTATTAAAATATTTATATGGGCACCCCGCATTCCAGTAACAAAGCGAAGATGTCGCTGGATTTGCATAATAAAGAATTAATAGAAGCAGATTTAATATCATTGTTCAGCTTTATATGATTAAATATAAATCGATTATATTTGTATTTGTCTCCAGAGTGAGCACATTCGTCAGTCGATGTGTCTGGCCAACTAAACTAAATGATTGTACTATCAGTATAATATATTATCAATACCGGTTACGAGATTTTATTCACCTTATATGACTAGTCCTTCGGATGCAACGACATTAGCTATCATTGAAATTGTAGATTCTATTTGTTTTTATTAATAGAATCTGGTTCCGTTTTTAAATACACATTTATCTAGTCCCAAATTAGGAGTCTCTGTGTCTTGAGTGCTACACAACGATATAAGTACATACATATATAGATAAAAGCTAATGCATATATAGCTAAATGTCCATAACTCGAGTACAAACCTCATCAAATGTAGTTTACCCTTACAGCAGAGATTAGAAAGCGGGACTCATTGGCTCAGAAAACAGAATCAGTGGTAGTGACTGAGCCAATCAGTCAGATTCGGGAGCAATAAGTGATTCGAATCGACTTAATATAGAACGTCTCGTTTTAATTCGAAAGTCCTACATGCTTCTCCACAAACCAATCGCAATTTCATTACCCAATTTAATTTCGTCGCTTCACCTACTTCTAATGCCGTTGGATACGACGAAAGAACCACTGGATAGGTGAAATTTAAAAGAAGTATTTGGAATGTAACTTGTAATAATATATTTAAAGTACATTCGTGGTCAAGTGATGCTAGACATGAACCGCAATCGAAAAGGTTACAGGTTCAATCCTGATCCCGTACCACTGGGTTATTTTAAACTCATGTATGGTCTACATTGTAGACACCAATGTACTCAACGGAGAAGGAAAACTTCGTGAGGAAACCCGCGTGATTGTAGGTGTGTGAAAGCTATCAACCCACACTAGGCCTCAGATATTACGACCTAGATTTACGACTATGATTTGTCTAGTAGTATGACACGCAGAAGTTGTGTGAGAGCGTTCATAGAAGTGGAAATCATTGAACACATGTTGAATTGCTGTGTGTTGATAGGCCAGAAAGCGAATATATCTTCTGTATGGCGTACTTATAGCATACCTCTTAGGAACAATCATCATCATCATCATATCAGCCCACAGATGTCTACTACTGGACGTAGACCTCCTCTAATGATCGCCACACCAAACTGCTATGAGCCGCCTGCTTTCACCGATTGCCTGCAACCTTCAACAGGTCATCGGTCCACCTAGTCAGCGGTCGACCCACGCTACGCTTCCCGGTTCGGAGTCGCCACATCAGTACTTCACAACCCTAAAGTCTATCGGTTTTGAGGGCTATATGCCCCGCCCACTGCCACTTCAGCCTTGCAACCCTTTGAGCTACATCGGTGACTCTAGTTCCCCTGCGAATTACGGATCATATCTCACAGGAAAATCCCGAGCATAGCTCTGTCCATTGCTCGTTGGGTAATTTTGAGCTTTCTTATGAGGTCCATAGTCGATGGCCATATTGTGGATCCGTAGGTCATCACTAACCATACGCACTGATTAAGTCATTGCGGTATTTTTGACGAGAAGATGTTTCCCAAATGCTGCCCAGATGAGTTGAATTCGGCGGCTGACCTCTTTCACTTTATGAATAATAAAGTAATATGTAGCTTCATTCAAGCTGCGTTCAGTAGTTTCGACGTCTGACTGATTTAGTGGCAGGCACCCTGCTTTCTGTACCGATTAATCTCGGGTTCGAATCTTGGTAGGGGCAAATTGTGTGTAATGAGCATGCACATTTGTACCCGAGTCATGAATATTTATCCATATATATGTTAGCATTTACCTATATAAGTAATATAATTGTTATAATTGTTATCTAAATTGGAAATTTATATTATTAGGGAACTTTATTTGGCTAGTTCAAGGGATGTGAAAAAAGGATGTCTTCATAGTATTATATTATTATATTAGTAAACCTAGTAGTAGTAGGGGGATTAGAGCCAGCACAAAAGTTCTTTTGAAATTGACGTATATCTAGTCACCCAACTTTGCACAGACGCCACAGTATAAGTTTTTATGGAAACCGATTTCGGAGTGAGATTATGATTGATATTGATTTTCAGGACACGCCTACTGGTTAACCTCTGTTCGGGATAACGCTCCAAGGCCACTGCTGGCCTTTAAGCCATAAATATTCCTTGTTGTAAAATGTTCTTATCGCTTTTCTGTTCAATTCCACAATTTCTGGCTACGGATTATTGTGAAAACGGTATTGTTTGTAGATTAATGGGCTCCTTCAACTAGAACAATTTAATTCCGCCGGAACAGGAATAATGTCGTTCCATTTCTTCCCGAGAGTACTTAATGCCGCGATTCAACCAACATCTATTGCGGTCTACCAGATACTTGCTAAGCCTGATTTTTTACACGACAATGGTGGCAATAAAGCTCACGACCCGCCTGATGGTAAGCGTTTACCGCAGTCCATGGACGCCTGCAACATCAAGAGTATCACACGCGTTGTCGACCCATATTATAAAAATGCTTCCATGTTCATCAACATGGAAATATTTTTATATGGGAATATTTTTTTTTATTAATTGTAGTTAGGGAACCTCATCAGGTTCACTATCTACAATTAATAAAAAAAGTTACGATGAATTAGTAGATTGGTGGTCTAGTGGTACTAACCAGGACTTGCGATCGAAAGCTTGTGGGTTCAATCCCGGTCCAGTACCACTAGCTTATTTCAAACTCATATACGGTCTACGTTGTAGATACTAATGTACATAACGAGAAGGAAAACTTCGTGAAGAAGCCTGCATGTGTGCATGGGCGTGTCAAGTTTACCAACGCGCACTAGGACAGTGTGGTAGACTAAGGCTGAATCCCCACCCTGATTAGGGGAGTCCGTGCCCCTATAGTAAGGACGAATATGGACTGGGCATGACGATGAATTAGAACATGGAATAAAACAAACAATGTTCGCACAAATATTTTAATTTTTCTCATCTAAGTATATTCTTTATGTATTTGTTAATAGGACAGCAATAACAATATTCTACAATAAAATGTACATAATTTCCTGGTATAGTAAAATAACACTTCTTTCATAGGTAATTGTATAAAGGAAAATTAGAACTTTCACGGCAATTATTATAATTATACACTAAGAGATCAAACTTCAATTTAAGTGAATCATTTGATCATTCATAAAACCTAATATCTCTACTGTGATATAGTTTATATGAGGATTATACTTCCAACATTTTTTTGTTTTTCAAATGATTTCAATTTATTAATAATTATTTAATTGAAATAAAAGTAAAATATTTTCCTGTAGTCAACAGAGACAAAACGCGAAAAAAGTAAATATTGTGATATCGAGAAATTATTAAATTTTACGCTTAATTTAGCGAATGACAAAGATGTTTTAGCGACAACTGATGAAAATGAAACCCTCTTCCATTACAATTGAATTTTCTTGTGGATATTTATTTTCAGTTTGAAATGAAACATTTCAAAAGTTGGAATTCACATTAAAATACCTAAGTTTTATAATTATTTATTACTGTCCTATCAACCGTATCCGCCGTACGATATAATGTTCAAATATATTAAGTCACCCATACATTTATAATCTGTACATTATTACTTAAACACATTAAATATGTGTGACAATATAATTATTTCTATAATTTTAAAATTGGCGTTTCATTTTTGTAACTATAATAATAATTTGAATTTATTAATCATATTGAATAGTGATTTAATTATCAATATGGTTTCGAAAGTAGAACTTGATGAGTAATTTTGTACTCTCCGCGAAAAATATATTTATGTTGTATAAATATTTCATATAATACCTTTTCAGTTACGAAATATATAGTTATACACATATTAGTAAAACAAGGGAAAAACATACTGGCGGTGGGCTTTCAAACACTTTTTTCACAGGAATTCTTTATGTAACTTAAGGTAAGGATTTTGATAAATTCATCCCCTATTACAAGTACAAGGGGTTACAAGTAGGATAGTATTTGAGATGTTGATGGTTTTTCAAAAGCTATCAATATCATAATAAAAAGAAAAGAGTATTTAAAAATATTGAATGAACGATTTAAATAAAGTATTGTGTTAATTCTTTCCTTTCCAATATATATCTAGATAGGTTTTATCTCTGAAGAAATGTAAAAAAAAAAATATTTTACACATTTTTCTCTATAGAACATAAGGTACCCTAACTGGCTGCTATCTGCTGTCACGTAGTTTCGTCTATTATCGAGTAACTAATAGCAATAGTTGCAATTCAAGAAGAGATGGAACTGTGATAACTTACCAAATATCATATATGACACTCAGGAAGCTATCACATTCTCACTGCAAACTCGATAGACGCCAAGCGAAGGCCGATCGCCCACGCCCAAGTAAACAGATAATCTGAATGTACACATTACACAACTGTAGTCTCCAACCATATAGCCATATTAGATCAATGACTGTAGTGCATGTGCATTACAGGGACACGGACCTCCCCTGATCAGGAGGGGGTTAGGCCGTAGTCTACCACGCTGGCCTAGTGTGGGTTAGTAGTGTATCTATATGCACTTATAATAGTTTTCTTTTAATGTTTAGATGCCTAACATCAATATAATCTCTAAAAGATGGAATTACTGAACACAGTGTATTTTATTTTTTAATCTGAACTAATTACTTTTCTGCTTACTAAACCACAGTTTAAACTACTACTAATTTTAATTATTGCAATAAAACTTGTTAAGTCGTTTCAATATTCTCTTCTTAACAAATATATTTAAATTTTCGGAACTTTAAAAAGGTCAGAAACTCATCATTCATTTAAATTAAATAGATAACACTATCACAAAAATATCTGGTTAGTAAAAATAAAATATATCCGATTTTAGTATAACACATTTCTGACATATATATTTATTTTTATTTAATGGAATAATTTAATAAAATATTTCGCATAGACTATTGCTATTTTATAGTTTCATATATTAACTACTTTATATGATAGAAAGAGGAATGCATAAGACTTTATATATCACTAGATGACTCACATCCAATATATTTTATTAATAACTATTAGGTATATAGTAATTTTTTTTTTCACTAATTTTCGTTGTGTTTGAATAACTAAAAACCCATTTATAAATCGAACTAACAATTTTATATATGATGTCATAGGAAGTTAAATATATTATGAAAGCATATCTATTATAATAGTATTATAGTATTATTTATTATTCATAGTATTATAATAGTATTATTATAATACTATGAAAAACTCCTGATATTAATCATTATTAAAAGTATATAAACAAAAAGTCTTCTTCTTCTTTTTTGGTTTATGGCGTTTGACCAATTTAGTACAATTCTGCCAGTGTCTGTTATGAAAGTATCATACACTCGGGGGGCGGTGAGCGGTGGAAATAGATAATTTTGATATTAGAAGGACAAAGGGTAAAATACAAATATATTGTACCATAAATATCGCAGGATTTTTGGTTGACACTATTCATACTGGAACGGTCTCGAATACTGTGTGAACATAAATGTTAACTGGCTAATTTTAAAATTATAATCTGAAGTTATAAACAAGAAATGTGTAGTAGTATTTTGAAACGTTTGCACTCGGGTTATCCTTAACTGGACAAATTAAGTAGCATAAGGTATAATAGGATAGTTTATACCTGAAAAATTCTATGCTATGAATATTTCCGATATTTTGAATGGATCGGGGAGTGTGATTAAAAATCTAACTGCTTTTTTTGTGTCAAATCTACACGTTAGAAAATTTTGATGAAGGTAAATCAACGAGAGTTTAAAAAAAAAGGAAAAGACATTTTTCAAAATGTCTTTTCCTTTTTTTTGTGGTTTACCACAAAAATTATAGTCTTAGTAAAATATATGTATATTTTTATGCGTTTTCGATAAATACTACTTTATTTTGAGGATAAAAACGATAGTGATCTATATATTGCATAAGAATATTTTGTACTAAAAATGTATATTATTAAAGTGAACACGAATTTATATTTTACAGTCAAAAGTCAAATCAATAACGGTATTTATAAGTTACTTTGCGGGACTTATTGGCGTATTTATTACCTATAGGAGGCGAGAGAGGTGTGTCAGGATCGTAGTATGTGGCAAACTGTGGTCTCTGCCTACCTTTATGGGATGCCGGCGTGAGTGTATGTATGTATGTTATTACCTATGGTATGCACTAATCGAGATCGCGAGTAGATAAAAAATTATTTAGTAAAATGTGCCGTGAAATAATATATAAGTTTAAATCCCGAAAGTTTAAAAATATTATTTATATTGAATTTATTATTTTATTGAACATACAATCTTTTGTTAAATACAGCTTACATAAAACAACAACGGAGAGAAAAATTTTTAGTTGCTAAAAACATGTATTTTAATAAGTATTACCCACTAATTCAGAAAAAAATAATAATACTTGTTAAATTGATAGCATTAAAATTTAATCGACAATATTGCTTTTTTATTTCAATTTAAACTAACACTTACAGGGCAGGTTAGGACAAAGGATGTCAGACCAGTTAAGACGGTTAAAATGTTAATACATACCCTACAATACATTAGGTAGAATACATAGAGAGAAAGAGGAATTCTAAACTAAAGGCTACTTGGGTGCAACTATAGGAAGAAGTGTTTTGAAAACTATTAATATACTCGATTAAATACATTTGTTAGTTATTATTTTACGTTTTTTTTAATAATAATTTTTAATAATAGAATATTTTCAAATAATAATAATATATATATTTTATTAAATTTTATTTTCATATGTTTTTATACTCCAATTTAATTGGTATATAAGAAGCCTATTAAAAAGGTATTTATCACAAAATTTTGTCTCCTTGAATTTTTTACAAAACTTTGTCGTTATTTGAATTAAGCCTATAAATAACACTATTATATCATGAGACTCATTAATCAGCCAGAACTCGTTAATGCGGCGGTACGATAATGCCTGAAGATGGATCGAAAGATAGATCGTTATTGATGAATGAAATACGACTAAAAAAAAATCGGTGGCAAAAATATGACGGAGTATGTAGGATTTATATTTGCAGACGTATCTAATTATTGCACGAAAGTTGACGAGAGTGGGGAAAACTTATACTGACTATTATTATTTTGTACCTATACGCATTTTGTAATTTCTGTTAAACTACTATGACTTAACGATTTGCAACTTCATATTACATTAGGCGATTTCAGTAAGACGAAAATATTATTTATTTTTCTATAGTAGTGGTATCGACATCCAATAAGCATACGTTAATTTTTTATACAATTTGTAAAATAAACGGAAAAACCAAACTTATTTTTTATTATAATTGCAATTGAATTTTGAACTAACTAACATTACGACGATCAAATGATCATTGTGAAAGTAATCATTGATTTTACAAGATCCACTAAAATTAAAAGTAATTTTTGTACCTCTTATTATATAAACACATAAAATAATAGCTTTTAATTGTCAATATTTTTCGATAATTTAATTAAACATAACTACGAATAATACTATGTAATTTTAAATACCTATACTTATATTAAATATCTATTCTCATATAGTAATCTTTTCTCATACTATCACGTTCGTAAAATGAATGAAAATATCTATCATCGTCTAGGCTATAGATTAAAGCACTTCAAATCATCTGGTCATAGCTAGTTAGTATTGATTCACATACGAGTATACAACATTCAAGATCAATAATTTCAATTCTACAAATTTACTACTAAATATTAATTTATTCATAAAACCTTACATCAATTACTGGACGTCAACGTTTCCGAAATTACCTTTCTTATTGAGTACCGTTATTTAAATTGTTTGACGCAGAGACCTATACTGAACGAGCAATTAAATATAAGGCAGCTTTTCAACTATAATAATATCAAGACACTGAAATGAACACAGATTCACTAATTAACCTCTGTGAGACGTGTCCGCATCAAACAACCTAAGAAGGCACTAGCTCAACCATACGGGCGTAATCTTTTGAATACTTCCCAGTGCTCCCTCGCCGAGCGAAAATGAGATATTAAGACTCTGTACAATTTATATGCCGTTCCGAACATGTGCGTACGCTGTCTTTCATCCGGGATCTTGTTTCGGATCCAAATTAGCTCTTCTCTCCTGCAGTGCCGCCAATAATGCTTCTCGTACTTCTCGCTCTGAACTTCTCCATAATCGGACCAACTCCTCTTCCGATAGCAAGGAAAGTTCGGATCTGGCACCCGTCGGAGAAACTCTAGGATACGGCGGAGCCGGTGGGATGTCATTATCTTGAGAAACTAAAATTTCCACACTGGCTCTCGAGGTTCGACAATCCGTGCTTAAATAATTATCTGATTTATCGGAAACATCTTGATAAGATCGAGTAGATGATCCTTCAGCTCGTCGAACCATTGGGGACGGTGTTCGGAGGCGGCTGTTAATATCAGGAGGTGAGTTAGTCAGGCAACTTACGTCCCGACTTAATCTTCTTCCAATGTTATGGCTCGTCCTTTCATAGAGATTGGAGACCGAATCAGATTCCAATACTGAATCGGTGCTAAATCTTCGTACATTGAGCCCTGCAAGGCTACATCTTTTTCGACGACCTTTCGGAGACCGCAGCTGTCGCGGTGATCGACCCTGTCGTGGTGAACGACTAGAGACATCAGGTGAAGGGGATAAAAATTTTGATTCTGTAAATTCTTCTGATACCTCAGAAGTTTCTACAGGTTCTTGTTCCTTTATGGACCGCAAGGAGTGATCGCGCTGTTGGACCCTGGTAATAGAAAAACATTTCATTAACTATTGATGATTATTTACCTAAAGGGAGTGGCAATAGGTGTATATAGCACACACACACAACAATACTAGGAGAGTAAGTCTTATATGCGGCGTATGCTCGCGCACGTCCCGCAAATGGGCCGCGACGGACGTCGTGCAGGTTTTAGTGGGTGAGGGCCCCACATACCATCGTGTCGTTGCCCACGACACGATGATGATGCGGTTAGGCACATTTCCTGCACCTAAAAAAAAAGGACTGCGAGTCTTTTCGTTGAACCAACGATACAGACTCTAGAGAGAGAGAGAGAGAGAGAGAGAGAGAGGGAGAGAGAGGGAGAGACAGGTAAGTAAACGTTGTTTTCTTTTAACACGTTGTCGCCGGCGCGGATATTCGCGGTTCTTTTCGTGCGGCGGCGCTCCAACTAGCGGTGCGCCCCGTGGAGCGGCGCAGCGCAAAATTATATTCTTTCGCCAATGCGTGGACGTTCATAAAACATGGGGAAATAAGTGAAACATTGGGAAATATTTTAAAATGTATAGAAAAAAATATTGATCATCTGTTTATGGATGACACGTGACAAGCCTGACCCACCGGTAGGTCATGCCGCCGTCAACGTGTTAATACCAATTAACCTTTTATCGTTTAACACAGTGTGAATACTTGGAATACATCTCACATTCGTCTAGTTTCATTCGCACTGTACCTTCTTATGGCCTGTATCATCTCGTAGAGTTGTGCTTTACTTTTCCGACGTCTACGCTGTTCGTGTTCCTTCTGAAACAAATGCATTTCCTATCGTAATCTGATATAACATTTTTCAACAATCAATTTTGATAATTATTAATGAGATGTAATTAACAGAGGAGATTTTTATTGAGATGTTGAACGGAATAATTAAGAAATTTTACCAAAAATTCGGTAGCAAATGCGCTAGCTAAAACTAAATTCAAAATAATATTATGACTACGATGATAATTTATAGTTCATGATGGTCCTTGATTTATATTTAAATTTCTCGCAGCTTTTATAACGATCAGACAGACGCAACATATACTTGTAATAATAAAGTAATCATAAGTTAGTATAATATTCAAAGGGATTTAATTATAATATATCATCATTATCAACCGATCTAATGTCCCATTGCAGGGTAAAGGTCTCCACTCAGAATGAGAGGGGTGAGGCTATAGTCCACCGCGGTGGCCTAATGCGGGTTGGGCAAAATAATATACAATGATCAGAAAAACAATTACCCTTTTAACACTTTTCTGAAATAGTGAAGTGAAGTGTCCCTGACGAATTGTATTGACCAGTTCTCGAGCCGCATGGTGAGGTGAGACAAGTTCCACGCAATTTATAAATCTGTATAGTTTCTGTAACAAAAGATGCGCGGTGTACATACAAAGAAAGGTTCCGAAGAAGACAATGAAACGAAGGGAACAAAGGCTGTGGGATTGTCGAGACGGTGAGATAATGGCGCAAAGACAAGCGTTCGTTCAGTGTGAAGACTTGTGTGATCAGTTCACAGTCGACGTAATCTTACCACTTCGGCTTCGCAGTTTATAACAAAGTAACCCCAGAGTGCGACAACTTTGCCGCTGTCGGCTAATATACTACAAGACGATTAATTTATCATTTCGCTAAAGTTAATAGACATCATCGTTAAGAGGATTATTTCATGAAAATTAACGTATAATTGCCAACAACGATGCGTGCTAAGCTTGTTTTTACGTGCTTTCTTCCCTATATGAATCTCGTATATAATAGCTTTTTTTAAAAAAATTAACACTGGAAATAATGGACCAGTAAAAATAACCGATTTTAGTATTTTTCTAAAAAAAAAAATTCTTTTCGAATTACTTTCGATCTGAAAAAGAACATGACTTACAAAACTGTGTATCAAATATTATACATTTAATTTTTCCTTTTATTTAATAATATAATTAAAGCAAAAAAAGAAAAATACCATGTTATATTTATTTACACCAATACAAATCAAATTGACTGATATCGGTAGAAAAATGTGTAATTTAATCGCTGGTACTTCCAGTGCTAAAAATTATTAGTAAAATTTTAACTAATACTTTTTACTTTTTTTTTAAACTAAATACGACCTATTCTCATATCTACCAAATGTACATAAAAAAATTATAAAAATCGGTCGAGCCGTTTCCGAGGAGTGCGACCACTGATACCGTGACATGAGATTCTTATATTTATTAAAAATATTCACTCACCTGACTGAAAAACATAATGTTTCTGCTCCTCCATATAGTCCCCTTAGGTTGGTGTCTCAGCACAGGCAGTGTGTATTTATAAAACAAGTGTTCCAGGATCAGTATAAGGCACCCGACGATCACGCCCACTCCCAACAATATGAACACTCCCGCCACCGCGGCCACACCTCGAGAACAATGAAATTACACCAACAATAATTTTTCAGAACAAAAATTGTTTACGAAACGATACAAAAGTAATTACGTTCCGTAAACGACTTTTTTTATAATTATTCCATGGCTAAACAATAACAATCCAGTTTGTATGCTGATTTTAAGGCGGAACATCTCCAAGTTTTTGAAATCTCTTCACTTTAGCACTACTTTGACACAGATTAATCCTACATGGGACTCAGCTTGGAGACGTTTCTGCGTATGTAGTAGTTTGTACACACGGCGACTAAACTGGAATAAACCAGTTTGCACTAGCTACTACGTGCCTCGCACTCTCGCATCAGTCGCTTATAAGTAACGTTAGAAGTTAGTTATACATATTAAATTACGTTTAATATTCATAATATTAAGTATCTACCTATAAAAATAAAAAAATATTGGTTTATTTATTTATCTGCTGACCGTACAAACGCAAAAATATTTAAAAGCTGATTTGGTCATACCGCAAGTAGCGAGGCAGCTTGCGGTAGTCCTATGTCCCCGCCCATGGCTCCTAGTCCTTTTAAGTCAGTCTACTGTTATTGCAGACACGTAGTAATGAGACGACTTCAGAAGATCAACTACCACCAGCGTTATTTTCGTACTAAACAATTCACCTTGCGTCCAATGTCATTGAAAGACCAGTTAGCAGTCACCATTTAATGCGTCTTTCGAAACACGGAGAAGTTGTAAAAATGATGGCGTGCTCCACCGAAATTTCTTTTTAATACACATACATACACTCACGCCGATATTCCATAAGGGTATGCAAGACCATAGTATATACTATATACATATATATAGTCACGCCTCTTTCCCATTGGGGTAGGCAGAGGCCACTTCTTTCCACCTGCTACGATCGTTTAATGTAGCAATGTGGCTATCTGCAGCCCACATTTCGCCCGCGCGGGCAACGATATTAAGTACTTTATTAAAGTTAATACTATACAGGCCAAATAGTCAAAGACGTTTATGGAACTAAAATTGTCTCTTTGATCGGTCCCTCGCCCACCTTGCTATTTGCATAACTAAGAGACAGCCAACAACTACGCAAAGATTATATTTTTACTTACAAAACTACTTAACTTTTAACAATAAATAAACACTTACTATCTGTGCTACTAACGCTACGTGCTAGCTAAGCTTCGAAAAAAATCAAGTCACATATTAGCACAGAGACTACAGATACCATTAAGAATCGCTCCAATGACGTACCAATATCTTTCGAACACAGCTTTTCGGAGGCTTAAATTAATTGTAGTAATTAATCAATTTTATTACTTTTACTGACTTCGTAGTAGATAGGAGACGATCAAGAATATTGGGTGCCGTTAGGCTCTAATTGCCAGTAGAATATAATTAGAACATATTCGAAATTTCAAATGTATACTTTCGGAAACTCAAATATTATTATTTAATCGTTTACAGCTTTTTCATAAGATTGACCCTGCTGGACTAAGGTGGAGGATTACAGGTGATTTAAATAATTTTATTGACAGAATTGGTAGGGAATACAATAAAATACTTTTATAGAAATTGCACAGATGACTTACAGAGATAATGGCTAAAAGCAGAGTGACCACAGATATAAAATGTCACTACATCCAAATTAGTATAGATAATTAAAACATTTTTACTAGCTTTTGCCTGCGGCTCCACCTGCTTGAAATCCCGACACAATCATAAGAAAAATATCACTTGTCTTCTGACTATAGGCAATGAACATTTTATACTTACCTACCCTCTGTTAACAGGGAATAATGTTCTTGTACAATTTTTATTGATCACTAGCTTCTACCCGCGGCTCCACCTACGTGAACGTCGGTTTTCCGCTATATGAGAAATCCCAACACAATCCTAGATTCGTATAAAAAGCCCAAGAACCACTTTTAGTTGACCTCTCATATCTTAAAGGCGGCTATTAAAACAGGGGTCTAACTGTATCTTCAATTCTACTGGACCGACTTTAATGAAATATACCGCAGTATTTAAGTCGGAATAGTACCTTTAAAACTGTAACAGTCTAATAAAAATCTATCCGCTAGTTTTTACGCGAAGCCCGAACAATCAAACATCGACGAATTTGGTTTAAGAAACCCTTAGTCGATCTGAGTAGTATGTTTTTAAACGTCTTTGATTTTTAAATATTTGACCTTTAACAATTTTATAATAGTATAGATAAGAATTAAAAACTACGCAACTAAAATTAGAATCATTTTGACGGTGTAAACTTCAATAATTTTTTTTTTATAAAATATCCATCTCTATCATTTTCGGTTTTACACGAGGAAAATAAGGATATTTAGATAATGTTTGACCTCGGGGAAATATTATTATGAGAGTAAAAAGTAATTTAACAGCCACGCATTTCTGTGATAAAGTGTCTCGTTAAAAATAATTTTAAGTTGACTATATAATATTATTGTGTTTAATTAAAATACTAAAGTAAATTTGGAATGTCGTATAAAATGAGCAAAGTTCAAGAAATTATCATGATTGATGAAAGTTCTTCAGCACTTATTCGACTGTATAAATTGTTTAGGGGAAAATAGAGTTTTTTTGGTCTCGAAACTAGAAGACGTCGTATCTACCAGTGAAGTTTTATTTATGCATTTTCTTCTATGAGATTTGTCTGTAAACTATGATCTCTGATATTATTTTTGCGTGTGTGTATCTCGTTACATACATATGCACATACATACATACACTCACGCCGATATCCCATAAGGGTAGGCAGAGACCATAGTACATACTACAT
>WUAW01015593.1:23553-35605 GCA_017165845.1 Thaumetopoea pityocampa | reverse complement strand
GTATGTATATATATATATACACACAGCAGAGGGTATTCTTTCTGAAAGGAAACATTTAATCTCTCCAGTGACTTCGTCTGTTCCAATTATTAAAGAGCCGGACGTATAACTAATTCTGTGTGAAAACTTCAGCAATGTACCTCGAATATGAAGAGATGGAAGATAGGAAAAGTTGAACGTGCCAATATCAGTGTTCGGAACGATCATCGTGGAACGGAAAAGTTTTGCGAGATTTGACTCGCCGATTCACGTATCCGACCATTTGAGTCGCACAATACCATCTGATGTTTACACATTGCCATGGAACAACTTATAAAACATTGAACTTGTTCTTTCACAGTTATGTGTATAATTTTTTTTATCTTTGCACTACCCTAAGTTAGACTGGTAGAAAATGCCTAAGGCATTACGTCCGCCCTTACATATTGTAAAATAAATAAATATGTTAACATGATTTGAATTTTAGTAACTACTTAATCTATACTGGCTATCAGCCCACAGGCATCCACTGCAGTATGCCTGTGCCTCACTTGATGATCGCCACACTGAGCGGCTATGAGCGGCCTGCATCCACCGTTTGACGGCGTGTGTCGAATAGATGACGGCGTGCGTCATCTATTCGGGTGTCGACTCACAATACTTAAGAAATAGGTTGCTAGGCAACAACATATCGAAGTTTCAAAACTCTACTGCTACACCGCACCGGTTTTTTTGCAATGTTAATATCTCTTCATCCCGGTACTATGTACTAACTTTATTTGCACACGACGTCATTATACGTCGCTTCGCTGGAGTATTATCGCATCGGTCGACCTGTGCGACATGGAGGACGCGCGCGCACTGGCCCTGGGTTCAGACGTGTTCGCAACGAATATTGCGATGCAATATACTAATAGAACGTCTTAAGACGTCAGTGCCATATATACTAGTCTAGTACTGATTTCACCGGATACTTGCACAACGTCATTACACGCCGCTCTCGTTTGTATGAAAAAAAATGTGCAAATATTGCACAGAGCACGACATTGATATGTTCGCGTGAAAGTGATTACATACACTAAAATATTTATACACAAAATGGTCTATATCGACCCCCAGGGGTAGACGATGACGTGCAAGGGGTCCACGCCAACTATCAAAAACACATTTGAAGTTAATAAATTTACAAAAATTTCATATTATCTACCCAAAAGTGAAAAATCTTACAAGTGGTCTATTAAAACAATTATTATTAGAAAGACTTAAGAACAAAGGAAGTACTTATTCGTACGCTCAACGCAGAATATATAAACCATTTTTTTTCTATCTACTTCTAGACAAATTTTATGGTAGGAACCATAAAATTTGTCTAGAAATAGATAAAAGATCTCAGACGGTCATGGACAATATTAATCTAACATAATAATCTTTATTTGTTCGGTTAAAGTGAACTGAACATAAAGAGATAACGTTTTAATATTATTTGCTATCGCATGTACCTATTTTATGTGAAATGGGGCGATCTTATATAGATTCTTAATCGTCTGTAGGGTAAGAGTAGACTATGCACTCGTATATACGTACGGTGGATGGTATCTCGCTAAAAACTACCGCGGTGGTTTTGACACCCAGAAGGGCCAAAATTTCGATAAAATTCTAAGAAATTCACCCTTTAGACATCCACAATTCCAATCGCATATGTTTCGCTAAGCATATTCTATACTTGTTCAATGACCACTCGTTATATCGCTCATCCAATAGAACAATGACGTAATTACATTTTTGCAATTTATCAGACGAAGCGTTTCAGTTTAAAATTGGATTATACCCATTTTGTAAATCATATCACTTATCATGATTTTTTATAATTTACTTATAGATTATTATTAATAATTTGAGCATTCTCGAAAAAAAATCCATATTAAACAACAAATCATTCAAATTAAACACAAAATAAAATTTTAACTTCTTTACAATTACGTCATTATTCTATTGGATGAGCGATATATATTTTATCTGACAGATACTGAATCATCCATTTGATAAAACTCGATGTAATCTCGATATAATATTATATTACATTCTAGACTTTTTCACGAATATTGATCTAGTTTGCAAAACTAGGATTCCCTCAATCTTGGGTACTAGATAACGATATGCATACTTATATAGATACATTCTAATACATATATAAATAAATATACCCATTACTCAAATACAAAAATTTGTGCTCATTATACAAAGTCTGCTTACCGGGATTCAAACTCGAAACTCATAGAAACTACTCATAGAAAGTAGTGTTACTGCCACTGTTATCATCATTATCATTCCGAAACCATATTCATCCTTACTAGAGGGAGATGAACCTCCTCTGATTAGGAAGGGGATTAGACCGTAGTCTACCGCGCTGGTCTAGTGCGGGTTGATAGAGTTCACACACCCATGCAGGCATATAGGTTTCCTCACAAAATTTTCCTTTACCGTTAAGTACATTTGTATCTACAATGTAGAACGTACATGAATTAGAAATAACTCGGTGATACGGGACTGGAATCGAACCCGTGACCTTTTGATCATGAATCATGTCTATAATCAATACTACCATCATTGTACTTACTGTGTACTGCCACACAATTTACTGCCACTATATCAATCAAATATAAAAAAAACTATCACTGAATTTTTCTTTTTTTTTGTAATGCTACGGTCACACTACCGTGATATGGCAATAGTTATGGCCATTATAAAAACTGCATCTAGGTGTAGTCACGATTTATGGCCATAATTTTACAATGTCAGTCAATGTGGCATATGACGGTAATAGCTCCGGTGGCGGTCTTTTTTCGCATATCAAAGAAGATTACTGCCACAATTAATGCGTGTGTGGCCACACTACCGTTTGCTCAGTGTGCAAGATGAGCTTATCGAAAACACACGTATGAGTAGGCGCTCGAGTTTTTGGTATTATTCCAATCTGAACCATTTTTATGGGTTACCCGACAGAAGAGTCAAAGAAATCGTGGTGTACAAAGTGATGCTTGATGTCGAATCAAACAATGTATATTATTTCAAAATACCATAGATGATTTACGACAGACGGTTAGATTCAACCTCCGTCTTGAAAAATAATATATTTTACTGCCTTTTTTTTAACGCAGAATGAATCCTACATAGGACTTCCGCAAGTCGCGAGGGCGGCTTGCGGATCTACTCCCCCATATTTTACTGCCTAATTAACCACCACTTCACGCGGTAATTTTTGCAGTAATTTTATGCCACAATGATTACGGTAACGGGTGTTAGACGATAAAGGTAGTGTGGCCGTAACATAACTGACATGACTTTGTTTTTAATTTAGTTCATTTTTATTATCATCACTGTGTCAGAGCAAAGATGTATGCTATACAAATAGACCTCATCTAGTGAATACCTGACTGAACATGCATACATCCATCGATTGCTCGCGACCTTAATTAGGTCGCCGATCCACCTAGTTGGGAATCAACCGCACCACGTCTTTCTGTTTGTGATTGCCCCTCTGTCACTCACTAACCCAACATCGGTTAGTTCCAACGGCCCGGCTACTGCACTAAAACTTTGCAATTCTTTAAACACATCGGTGACTCGAGTCTGTGCATCTCTTCATTTCGGATTCTATCTTAAAATATTTATATCATCATCATCATTAGCTCACGGAAGTCCACTGCTGAACATTAGCCTATTCCTTAAAAAGGGGGGTTTTTCCATAATCTCCATGTCTGATAGGCATTTTGGAGAACGCAGTAGGTTTTGACTGAAAACCAGAATATCGCTGTTGCCCATTATTTGCCCTCACCTTGTTCTCATAGAACCCACGGAAAGAAATAGAGTGATGCTGTTATAATGCCGCTGCCGTATAATATATATGTATATAATAACATATGCATACAAACATACATTCACGCCGACGTCCCATAAGGTTAGGCAGAGACCATAGTACATACTACATATAGTCACGCCTCTTTTACATTGAGGTAGGCAGAGACCACTTCTTTCCACCTACTACGATCGTTTAATGTAATGAAGTGGCTATCCGCAGCCCACATTTCGCCAATGTCGGGTGACGAACCTCGACGACGCCATTTTATAAGGTTCAAAAGTGTTAAAGTTCCTCATTGCGTTTCCACGGCATAGTGGAGAGGAAAGGAAAGAGGATGAGGTAGGAAAGGTGTGTTGAACAAGGAATATGGAATTTAAAAAATACTATATATTATAGTCCTTTTCCTAAATTATGTTACTATCTCGAAAGGAGTGAGAAGAGAGAGTAGTAGCTCGGGGGGCCGGGGTCGCTATACTCAAGTCGTATACTCAAGTCTATTTGCCGGACAGACTAAAAGACTAAGTACTCTCTGACTTTTAATAATATTCCCTAACCTAATTATAATATAAATATATTATAATTTATATGAGTGTATATTAAAACAATTAAGACACAAAATGAAATCTGACATGAATACATAATTAATCAGTCACCCCATGAATTAAGCAAAACATGGATTAATATTCAAAGCGCATTCCCGAGATTATATCTTGTTTCGCCAGTGCTTGCACGAGTTTTAACCAAATAAGGGATACAAGTTTTCTCGGAGTTGACTCATTTTTTAAACGATAAATGCCACGTTTAATCTTTTAGGTGGTAACACCTCTCACTTTAGCACGCTGCGCGGGGGTTAGATTAATCGCGAGGGTGGCGATAAATTCTAATGAAATTTCCGCCAGAGATGAGCCGGCAGCCTACAC
This sequence comes from Thaumetopoea pityocampa, assembly GCA_017165845.1. Taxonomy (NCBI): domain Eukaryota; kingdom Metazoa; phylum Arthropoda; class Insecta; order Lepidoptera; family Notodontidae; genus Thaumetopoea; species Thaumetopoea pityocampa. Next base: position 30,847 of record WUAW01015593.1, on the reverse strand, counting down.
ACACAGATATAACGAAAGTACATTAAACATACAATTTTTGTTCAACAACACGTCAAGGATGGGATTACATAAAATTATCTCTAAATTAAAACTCATCCTCCAATCCATATTCATCCCCACTACAGGGGCTCGGACCTCCCGTGATCAGAAAGAGGATTAAGCTGTAGTCTACCACGCTGGTATAGTGTGTGTTGATAGACTTCACACATCCATGCGGCATGCAGATTTCCTCACGAAATTTTTCTTCTCCGTTAAGTACATTGGTGTCTACAATGTAGACCGGACATGAATTAGAAATAAGTCAGTGGTACTGGACCGGGTTCTAACCTATGACCTTTCGATCGCAAGCCGTGTCTGGAACCACTGCACCACAAATGTACTTATCTACATCACCAACGTATCTGTAAAGAAACTCACAACCTATAAATATTCATGAGCTTGGACAAAGAACATGACAAATGATCGGCACAGTAGCAGTGATATTTAATCACAGGTTCGAATTCCGGCAGAGAGAATTTTTTATGACGAGCACAAATACTGATTAACGTGGGTGAAAGTGTCCAAAATATTATTATTATTAATTAATGTCTTTTTTAACTATTTTTTTATATGATATAGGTAATAATTTAAAATTAAATTTTCATTCATATTACGCAAAAAAATGGTGTTCCGAAGATAACGAGGTCTACGACATATGCTACCGGTGATCAGGGCTTAGTGAAGAAGCTCATCACAATGCGGGCCGTGTCCAAGAGTACTGCCTTCTGTATCAGGCCTTTCACTCATCTACTTAATCAGATCTTTTGTAGGTATTGGTCGAAGCTGCTCGCTATCAGAACGTTAACATACACGACTATCGGAATAATGATAGTTAGTTCCACATTCTACATGGCGGTAACCTTGAAGAGAACATCCAAAAATTTTTTTTCTGCCTTGACGAGGTTCTCATCATGTGGAATAGTAATATCAACCAGCATTACACGACGCACTGATCGACCTATTACCACAATATCACGGTTATTCGCCAGGACCATCCTGTCCGTAACACTGCGAGTAAATCGATCCCATTCTTATTAATATTAAGAAAACTACTTCTCATATTGCTTTTTATTGTTGGCGAAACTTCGCATTTTATATGAAGTACTAACTGCGCCCCGAACAGTCATCTGTTATGATTTTAATTAATATTTGAATTCATATGACTCTGTCATTTCAGTAATTATTTCAGCCGTATAAGCAAACAAATTAGACAGATGGAAATGTTATTATTATCGTCATGATCTCTACACAAACCCCTTAGACATACCCCCTCCTTAAAATAAAGAGATGTCTCATAATCTCCATGCTTAGCTAGCCTCTTGGATATACATATATTCGTATAACACTAGATTTTCATTGAATAACAGGATAAGGATAACCCCGCTGCCCGTAATCCTCGTATGATACACCCCTCAGCTGGCTCTCACAACGGCACGGTAAGAGACGAAGTGACGCTATTTATTACGCCGACGCCACACACCAATGATATAAATGTACACTTTCAAAATTAAGTGAGGATGATTAAATTTAAAACTATAATATTTTATAATCAAACTATTTTACAATATTTAATAATGTTTGAATATATTTGTACGCCACTGCATGTTGGCATAACATAGCGGACTTTAAAACAAAATCCATCTTGTTCTTACTACCTATGTTAAGCAAATAATAAATAAAATAAAATGTAACTTACCGAGAGGCTTTGGTTGGATACCGTAATCTTGGCTCAACTTAAAGCAAGACAAGCCACCGTACCACTTTTCAGTTAGAATATCCATGTACCCGTTCGATGAATATTTCGCAATCACCGACGAAATGCTGTCCTGGAACAATAAAAACACTCAGAACATATTATTAAAACACAACGACTAATATCAGTATTGTGCCTACGATTAATATTTTTTCACAAGAATTAATTGCACTGAACAGGCGGCGCGCTACAAACGATTACAAAGAACAATGGCGTGACATCTGTACCGATTTGTCTGTATTTAACGGCGGCGTCAAAAAAATAAAAGAGAAAATCCGAAAGTGTGACGTCACTGCTGAAAACAAAATTCCCGCCCTGATCCGTTGATTAATGTCACTGATCCGCTGAGCCTCAGGGGTACGTTGAACGGTGTCAAGATAAAATGCCGTACAATCGACAGAACCGAAGTCATGTGACACGTTACTATCGATCACACCATTAGGAACGTTCTAGTGTGTCATTCATCAATATCCGAGCGCAAAGACGGATCTTTGCGCTCGGAGAGTTTCCCACCACTCAGGCCTCCTATAAGTTCTCCATTAGAAACACGACACATTTTCTTCCGAGTGTTGAGTTACTTAGTTCTTTAACGTATTCATCGGGTCTGCTTTAAGTAACATATTTCTTGGAATACATATACATGTGTATAAATAACAGACTGTCAAAACACTCTATCTATCTATCTATCTGTATTATTGTAATGTATTTTTGCTGGTATATCTACATAAGTTCACGTTTTGGATAATTGGTTAATCATGTCGCATTAATCTTGACTCGCTTATAAAACAAGCAACGGAACAATTTGAGTGGTATCATTAATTTAATTTCATTGCCATTTAAATTTAAGATCAAAGCGGCAGAATTAAAATTATGTCTTAAAATTTTATCTTAAATTATTGCGGTGTGTTTAACAAATGAAATTTGTAGATAAAATTCTTATTAAATAATAAAACGAAAAATATATATTTATACATTTTATATATTTATTTATTTCTCCAACTTATGATACGAAATATTACAATGTTTGGAGTCCCCATTTAAGCGAGTAATAGCTTGTGTTTGAAGACTCCGCCTCTCCCTTAAAAACAATACATTGTATCGCGGTAGTACACAATAGACGCAATAATCTAAGTGAAAAGTAATTAACAAATAACATAGAGATAACAAAAACAAAAATAAAACAAAATTAATCACACATTGCGCATAATAATGGCCTTTCCTTTTATGCAGAACGGTGTAAAATGTTAAAGTAGATTTGTGTGCGTGTGCGTGCGTGCGTGCACGTGTCTATACACATGTGTATAATACTAATAAGTCCATTCAGATTACACTACTTTAAATGAAAAACACAATCAGTTTGATGATTATGATAACGACTTAAGCATAAGTTCAATATCGTCATAACCTTTAGTTTTTAACAAGTTAATTAGGGTCTTTTTACAATTTGCGTATGTCAGTGAATAGATATTCAATTGTTTATTTAAATAATTGTATAAACGAGATGACTGTTTGGCGCATTGTCTGTCTGCAAACCTTGAATTTACAATAATTACCGGAGCCACATGGTAATTATTCCTCTTCCTTAAGACTTTGTCATCAAAAGGAAGAGATTTATGTTTCCTCAAGATCAACTGCAAAACGTACAGCTTTCTAATACTAAGCAAATCAGTTTCTAAATAATTTCATGTGTCGAAAATGTGTATGGTTTAAAAGTCATGACATTAAGTAGCAAGCGTTGTGCCCTTTCCAGTTCAAGAAATTTGATTTTTGTCGCACCACCCCAAACAGGTAAGCAGTATGTTAGAGTGTGCGAGTGATATATAAATCTGTTTGAGAAGGTTTATGGTTGCTATATTCCGAACAGTTTTGAAAATCCATATTAGCTTTCGCACCCTATTCATAATTATTTCTGTCTGCATATGCCAAGTAATGCGTTGATCAATTATTACCCCTAAATATTTGTTTTGCGCTACTTTTTCTATAATATCACATGAACAATCCGTGCCGTGAGGGTTATTACATTTATGTATTTTTAACTGAAAGCAAGAAATGTGAAAAACATCTTAACGTTGACAACCCAAAAAGGAACTAGTTATCTAACTACAAAACTCATTTTGTCACAATATATTGTTTTCGTTGGTTGAAGACATGTGATATGTCCAGAAGTTATAGAAAATAATCGTGTTTGAACGTTACTCGATTTTACCTTCAAAGGAAAGCCCTTTGCCATGCCAATTGCATAAGCGTCGTCAGCTAGAGGATGATCGCCGACTCTCTGCAGTTTGCATCCGTGATCAGTGGCCCGGTAATAATCAAGAACCGGTGTGTCAGCTATCAAAAGATCTAAAGTTCCGTTTCTGCAAAATGAAGTTGATTCAGCAAATTGTAATTAACAGACGATGTAAACGTGCTTGTATGATATTTGGTGCATTATAGGCTCTTGCTACATATTACCAAGACCTACAACACAAATTTCCCTAATTAGTGGTACACTCTAGGAGATAACAAACAAAATGGTGTAAGGTTGAGTCGGATGGCAATCATATTATACAAAACCAATAATGATGAGGTAACGTCTTTAATTAAAGGAAATATTTATAGAATAAACTTATACGTGTATATTGCTGTGTAGCACGCGTATAAACAATAATGTTACTCTATTTCTTCTCGTAGATGCTGTGAGAACTAGCTAAAGCTCTGGTTTCTTAGGATAGTGGTACCGTCACATGACGAACGCAATATTACTAACGCAATAAGACGGCCGTCTTTACGATTATGACATGTGGAAAGTTCCATAACCGTTACGGCCATTTTTTTTAATTATTATAAATAGCTTCATAGTTACGTACGAAATATATTAAAATATTGTCGTCTCAATTGCTTCAGTGGGAGTTGAAACACATTTTGTACGTCGTCCGATCAAAACAATACAATATATTTAAAAATGGCTTCACCACTATATCGAAAAAGGTTCACGAACCAGCCTACACCGACAAGATGACCGTCATGGAAATGGCGGCACCGCTTTTTGACGTTACGGTATCTAATTACCGCTCTGTACGAAACCGCGCCATTTTGTTTACTAGTGACGTCATTCACCGTTGCATTACGGCCGGTATATGACGGCACCACTATCCTAGGAAACCAGAGCTTAAGGGATATACCAGGATAATGGGCAACGGCGTTATCTTGTTATTCAACCAAAATCTACTGCAATCTCTAAGATGTCTGATAAGCGTGGAGATTATGGCACATCCCTCCTATTTAAGAAAGGGGCTTACATTCAGCAACAGACTTGCACAACCTGATGATTATGATTATGAAAAAATACAATTATGATGACGATTACAAAAATATATTTACAAAGTCAACAACAGTACAGAAATTAATTTAATTTCTACGCGGTAACTCGTAAAGAGAGATGGCCCTAAAGCTGCTACACTAACAAATAAAAGGCTTCATAGCGATGAAATATACGTACAATGAAAAGAAGAATTTCTTTGTTAAAGTCACCTAAACGTGCTCTTTAATTACAGTAAAGTGTATAGACTTCCAGTTTATATTACTAAGGTTTTACTTTTTTTTGTAATCTAAAGTGTATTTCTACGTCTTCAATGCAGGAAAGAAAAATTTTGAGATTAAACCCAAAAAAGATGAAATTGGTACATAAAAATTAGCTAGATTCTGCCTGAAAATTAAGTTGCAAGGAAGCCTATTTTAGTTATAAACAATGTGCCTAGCACAGCATTCGATCATTGCGTCAGGGTCTGCAGTTATTTTGCAGGGTATGCAATTGAACTCATCCTAAATTCTACGTTCCCGATTACTGTGTGACGTCATCCCCGTAAGCTCCCATAATTCTTGTTAACGTACAGTATTGTTGAAATAGAAACTAGGACATTGTTTATTGTTGTTTTAGATGCCTAAACGTAGAAATCATGGTAATATTTGCATGCCAACCAAACTTCGTTCTAAATCCGAAAACTTTGGATTTACGGATATGAGGCGAATTTTCGTGACTCTACCAGACACCAGATACTAAATTCGAATATTACTAGACATCATAAAATATGAGCAACTTTACATATACATAAATAGGTAAGTACAATAAAACTTACTACCAAACCTTTAAAACTTATCTCCCATTTTCTATCGATACCGCTTTACGACTTAATTGTTGAAATGGGAATGTAGTAATAAATCTGATAGTAAAACGTGTGTACTAAAATGTATTAGGTGGCAATCGGTGTACCCTCGGTCAGAACATTTTATGTGTACATAAAACTCGTTTCGTTTTTTGAATGAAGTTACTGCCATTAGCAAACAATAACTTTTATTGTAATTGATGTTTTAATTGAATTGAAGACTGAGATTTAAAACCAATTACTTATAACAGGGTTATTAATGAAGTATACTTATTTGTTTTAAATCCCAAAGACTGATCGATTATAATTGGTTTTATTTGTGTTTATTAATGCACCTCAATTCGGGTTGATGGATTAAGGATTAATTGGCACTACAAATTAAATAACATTGGCGAAATTGTGTTGCGTATTGATTTATTTCCACTTTCGTGCGTATATGTATCATTTTACCGACTTTTGCTATGATTTATGGANCTTTTAAATCCCAAAGACTGATCGATTATAATTGGTTTTATTTGTGTTTATTAATGCACCTCAATTCGGGTTGATGGATTAAGGATTAATTGGCACTACAAATTAAATAACATTGGCGAAATTGGTTTGCGTATTGATTTATTTCCACTTTCGTGCGTATATGTATCATTTTACCGACTTTTGCTATGATTTATGGATTACCGTAGGTACTTGTGAAACTAGAAAAATATCAAATTCCCAAATTGAAGAAATCATGATTGTTAAAGATCCCGATTTCAAGAGGTAGTGCATTTCAGAAAAGAACAGATTGAACGTGAATATTGAGAATGTTTAAATTTAGAACTGAGAAAGCTATATGCAGAGATAATCATTTAAAAATAAAAATTTCTATTGTCAGTTATAGAATGTGGGGAGTTACATAGAGGTAATTATTAATGCTGTTGAAAACGGTATTAAGAAAAAAAATCCCACCTTTAATAGAGAAAGTAGCAAAACATCATCATAAGCTTGCAGGGGAAAGGCTTATCATTGGTAGAACAATTGATTATACATTTCAAATTAAATCTCATAATACTATAGTTTTTGATTTATTACCATTATGATAGTACGTCGATCATATAATATTTACCTCAGTCTTTGAATGCCTTCTTCGATGTCTTGAAGGGCGTAACGACGCATTTGTTGGGCCAACTGCGGGTTATTCCTTTGAACATAGTATTCAGACACCGATGACCTTGCCGTCCCAACTCGCAAAGATAACCACTAAAACATAATGACAATATACATTTATGGAGTACATTTTACATATATCGCTCATCCAATAAAACAATGACGTAATTACATTTTTACAATTTATCAGAAGAAGCGTTTCAGTTTAAAATTG
>WUAW01015587.1:398-19538 GCA_017165845.1 Thaumetopoea pityocampa | reverse complement strand
ATATATATATATATATATATATATATATAATGGTGGGCGTGCCAAATAACTCGCGAGACCCACTGCGTGCTGAGAGAGGCAGCATGCGGCGTCCCACTGGATTGGATTGGACTGGACCGATTAGTACAGTAGGCAGTGACCCTGGTTTCTGTGCCAATGAGTTCCAGATTCCAGTCCTGGTAGAGACAAACTTTGTGTGATGAGCCGAAACGTTTGTATCCGAGTCAAGGACGTATTTATATAGATAAATACTATAAATAAATATGTGTAGTATTTATCTATATAAATATCTGTATATCTTTGTCTGGTAGAGGTTTTCAAACTTTTTGTCTTGTAGACCACTTGTAATGTTTTTCACTTTTGAGTAGACCCCCAAAGCACAGTTAATATAAAGCTTTTGTAAATTGATTAACTTCAAATGTGTTTTTGACAGTTGGCGTGGACCCCTTGCAGGCCATCGTCGACCCCTGGGGGTCGATATAGAGCACCTTGGGTATCATTGGTCTAGTACCTAAGATACAGGGAATCCTAGTTTGGGACTAGGACAATGTGTGTGAAAGTGTCCAGAATATTATTATTATTTGTGTGAATAAGATGCTGAGCGGAGCAAAGCTTGTTAACCGTGAAATGTCATTAATGTTAACATTTAGGTCACACTCTGTTTGAAATTATTTTGTTCTCGATTCCATACTTGGAAGCATTAGATGAAGCTATACATAATACATTCTGGTGTGTGGCGCCGGCGTAAAGATAGCGTCACTTCCACTCTTCGCGTGGGTGCTGTGAGCACCAGCTGAGGAATTTACCAGAATAATAGGCAGCAGGGTTATCCTGTTATTCAATCAAAATCTACTGCGATCTTTAAAACACCTGCCAAGCGTGTAGATTATGGCAAATTTCTCCTTTTTGAAGGAGGCTCATGTCCAGCAGTGGACTACCAGGGGCTGCTGATGATGATTATATATAATAATTATTAAATGTTCTGCATAATAATTATTAATGGCCTGTTATCCATTTCTTGAACTGTCCGAAAGTCTCTGGCATGTATTAACGATAGCAGCCTTTCATTCTACATACTTGAATAAAGGTTAAAACAATTTTGAACATTCAGAGTAAAACATAGCTCAAGCATAGCATATATACAGTATTATCAAAGGGCAACCAGTCCAGTACAGTCTATAGTCCATAATGTCAAGTCCAGCTATAAGCCAGCGAAGGTTGGGGCTACGACCTTAGCTGCGCGGTATCGAATTTCACTTCTATACTACTCACATTATGCAGCCGAGCACAATGCCTGCAGAAACAATATAACACACATGCCATTAAGCTTGACAAACTCTCACAAACCAAAAGGTAAGCCTTTAGGGCTGACTCACGCGATTCTTTTATATCTCTGATACAGTGTATTCGAGTGAGATGGATATTTCTACCAACTCTCTCGCTTCGTCCACATCCAATCAGAAGAGATTTTATCATTAAATTTACGCTTGACAGGAGGTTTAAATATCGCATTAAAAAGATAATACCTACTTTCGTGTATTATGAGAAGAGACATAGTGACTGTACTATATGTGTACCGCAGATCACACGAGTAAGACGAGCGGTTGCTGTGTAGACACACTGTTTAATGATCGCAGCGGGTTGCGGTACAACTGCACACCTACCATATACATCGCTAGTGATGCTTACAATATATAACAGTGACCCCACTTTTGCGCTGGCACTACAGAACCTTCAATTTAATACTAAGGATTTAGTCACGAGCTCTTGGAAAACAGTTTCAATATAAAGGCCTGTAGGTCACTTTAATGGATCGGCTCAAAACAGAAAATATATTTAGTACTCTGTAAAACCCTTTAAGTAAAGTAGAGACTATGTTTTAAAATATTAAGTATAGTACAATAATGCTGTATTAATTTTGCTATGCCTTCAAGGTAGTTTATACTTCCTCAACGTTCTGTACATACACAGTATCATCATCTATATATCTAATGTCCCACTGCATACAGAACACAGGACGCCTCTCAGAGTTAGAGGAGTTACACTATAAGTTCACTACACTAGCCTAATGTGGGCTGGCAGACCTCACACGGCGTGGAGAAAACTTCAGCCATACAGATTTCCTCACGATGTTCCTTCACCGTTTGAATTGAAGTTAATTAATTATTGAATTATTAATACGCACATAATTTCGAAAAGTCAGAAGTATGTGACTTGCCTTCTAACTGGAAATGTAAGATTTCGTACGCATGGCCACACCACTAGGCTAGGCTAGCTTCATAGATGCACATATTCGATTAAATTTCAATCCCTACAGTGGAACAACATTTTGGAGACGTGCAATGTAATAAGCCAACAATAAAAAAATTGATTTCGGCCGCAACTATGTTCCTCTTCCGAAGCTTGCGTCTCAGCGACTGAATAAGAGCAGTAGATAACAGCACTTCAACCCTGTTTGGTAGACTTTAGGCAGTAACCTGACTGACGCATCATCTGCAAATTAGTTTTAGTGATTTATGTCGGTTTATTGTGACGTTTGATATATAAATTCGATGTTATTTTGTTTATCAATAGTCAATAATCGAGAACGATATTGAAATATTGGAATATAAGTGTGATTATCGATAAAATATGGCCGCGTTTTTTACAGAACAATAGGCCTACGGGAAAAGTTTTTTTTCTGATCAAAGTAGTATTCATCGCATTAACTTCAAAACTCCAAAGAAGCAATAAAATGTGACACACCGATATTTTATTGTCACACTTGAGAAAATATTATACGACTTAAAAATTAGACACTCAACGCTGGCATAAATGGAGCGTATTCGCAGCCGATTTGCCACTGTGAAAAATAGAAGAAGTGGAACCCTGTTAACGGCGCAGTGGCCGGAGCATCCTTGACGGGCAATGGACTTGATAAACAGCGGGTTGCGAAAACAATCGGCTAATTGTGCTGATTGTTATAAAGCACAGTCCAAGGTGAGAGGCGCGTACGTTTCCCGAGAGCCGTGTGAACACCTGCCGCACTCGACGACATACCGCGCGGGACATTGTTCACGATATTACGATTTTTCATGTTCATCAGACAACCTTGAGTAAACTCCCGGTACAATAATCTAATATTATTTAGTTATTATTTTTATAAAGGTTTTATTTAATGGGCTTCATCACTTAGCGAAGGTAGCACCCTAATTAAAAATTACGAGTACATCATCATCCCCAGTCCATGTCCTCCCAACTACAGGGACACGGACCTCCCCTGATCAGAAGGAGGCTGTAGTCTACCGCACTGGCCTAGTGCGGGTTGGTAGACTTCACATACCCATGCGGGCATGCAGGTTTCCTCACGAAGTTTTCCTTCTCCGTTAAGTACATTTATGTCTACAATGTAAACCGTACATGAATTACAAATAATAACTCAGTGGTACGGAACCAGGATCGAACCCACGACCCTTCAATCGTAAGCCGTGTTTAACACCATTACACCAACAAATATGCACACAATATTTTTACATACATACATACACTCACGCCAATATCCCATAATGGTAGGCAGAGATCATAGTGCATACTACATACATTCATACAGTCACACCTCTTTCCCCTTGGGGTAGGCAGAGATCACTTCTTTCCACCTGCTACGAGCGTTTAATGTAGCAAAGTGGCTATCCGCAGCCCACATTTCGGCCCCGGTTTCACTATATTTTTTGTTAAAGAAAACAGCTGTAATAACGATACCCGACCATGAATGATATGAATGAATTCATTCGAATTAACAAACCATTCGAATAACCGTCGGAATTCGGATGACTATGAAATCATTCAACTAGTAGGCGAACGCCTCGGCGGACGGTGAACGGTGAACGCGACACTCTTATACTGTTTATTTACTACTCGGTAATAAGTTTTCGAGTAAACGAAATAATATATTACCAATTTTGAGTAAACTAATTTTGCACGGACTCGAGACACAGCCATTGACTGTGGGAATTCTCATAAGAAAGCTCAAGGTCACTCAGCGTGCAATAGAAAGAGCTGTGATTAGAATTTCCCTGCGAGATATGATTCGTAATGAGATAATCCGCAGGAGAACTGGAGTGGGGGGGCATCATAGCTCAGAGAACCGATGGACGTTGGGGTTCTAAAATGCTGGAATGGCGACTCCGAACCAGAAAGCGTATAGTGCAAGTCAACTAGGTGGATGGATGACCTGGTGATGGTAGCGGACGGCTCATAGCCGCTCGATGTGGCGATGATTGGAGGAGGCCTATGTCCAGCAGTGGACGTCTGTGAGCTGATATGATATAATAACGAATAAATCAACTATTGAAGTATATTCGCACATCACTAATCCGTTCCATTTCACGAGCTTACATCGGTTTCACTAAATTGACATTTCCCCGAATCGTTTTTTGTATGTGTAATATTCATTTCCCGCGCTCTGGCGACATAAAAGCAAGCTGCAATTACTCGACGCTCACTTGATCACGCGCAGTCTAGTGTGGTGGCAATAGGTCAATTATAGTGAATTTTATTATCAATATTTTATTGCTAAATGCCTACTCCTTAAATTACGTAATGGTAATAAACGATTTATAAAGAGGCTTGAGGGTAGGAATTCTATTTCATATCTCAAAATAATAAAAACAAAAATACGATTGGCTGTTTATTTGTTAACTTTTCGTGACAGTCGCTAACCCAATTAAAGTAGAATTAGATAGTAAGTTATGAGACGACTACATTCAATTTATTTTATCATTCTGATAAAATAAACTTGCATTAACTCATCTTCTTTTACCGTAATACACATCGATGTTTAAAACCGATGTAAGCAAAATACATTTTCTTTTTAAATTTGTCTACTTATCCCCTTTTTCCTTAATACAACAGAATTAATTGTTCTCAATAACGCCGCGTAATTTCAGAAAAAACGCCACACTAGAACTATTTAGATAATATTAGCTTTTGCCCGCAGCTCCGTCCGCGTGAATGTCGGTTTTCTACTACATGAGGAAACCAGAAACAATCATAAATTTATATAAAAATCCGTAGAACCACTTTTATTTGAGTTCTCGTGCCTTAACCGCAACTAAACAGGGATCAAGCTGTATCTTCAATTCTACTGAAGCGATTTTGATGAAACATGCCGCAGTATTTAAGTACCTTTAAGACGTCACTACTTGACCAAAATTTACCCGCTGGTTTTTGCCTGAAGTACGAACAAAAAAACAAACATCGACGGATTTGGTTTTAGAAGCCCTTAATTAGTCGATTTGAGTAGTTTCTTTTTTGTTTTTTTTTTTTACAAAATTTGACATTTAATAATTTTATAATTGTATAGATGTAACAACAGTTGGCAGGTGGTGAAATAGATTGGTCGCGTAGCATTCCGGTGAACGATTGCTCCGCTCGCGCTTCGTACGCGCGCACCAAGCTCTTTACGCAAGCGAGCGCGCGTGCCAACCGCGAATGCGACTGTCGTACAAAAAACGGAACGCCATCGTGTGTTACACAATATCGTATAGAATAGAATAATAATTCATACAGCGGCTCTGCTCGCGTGAATGTCGGTTTTCCGCTACATGAGATATCCCCAAACAAACATATAAAAGCCCAGAACCACTTTTACTTGAGCTCTCGTACCTTAACGGTGACTACTAAAACAAGGATCAAGCTGTATCTTCAGTTTTACTGGACCGATATTGATGAAACATGCCGCAGCATTTAAGTCGGCATAGGTACCTTTAAGACTGTAATAAGTTGATCAAATCTATCCGCTGATATCTTTTTGCGTGAAGCTCGAACAAACAAACAAACATCGACGGATTTGGCTTCAGAAGCCTTTAACTAGTCGATCTGATTAGTTTTTTTATGCCTTTGAATTACAAAATTTGACATTTAACAGTTTTATAATAGTATAGATAGAAAATAAGTATATTTTCCAAAAACCAATGAAATAAATCAAGATGGTTCATGACGACACATTGCCGGTCTGTTGTCTTGTGAAGAAATGTAAATCAATCTGTCAGTATGTTTTAAGATCTCCCAACCTAGAACCTAATGTCTTCCCTCATTTTTTTCTATAGAGATGTTAAACTAAATTCAATTTTTTCACTTTTCCGTACGATTTTCCAAATATTTTCTGATTTTGGTAATATTATGATTATGATCCATGGTAACGTTGATGATTACGTCATCAGCTTTAGAATCGAAGTGTGGCAGGAGTTGTAGCATCGGAAAGGGAAGATCTTCCGACCAGACGAGTGTTGTCTGTTACCCGCGTATACATGTCGAAGTCGTTGGAAATACATTTTTTCTATCATTCAAGAACAGTTTTTTTTTCGGGATAAAAGGTACTCTATATCCTTCTCTGTACCGCTGACAATGTGTATAAAACATTTAATGACGATCGGTTGAATAGTTAAGGTGTGAAAGTATAACAAACGAACAAACACATCGCACATTCGCATTTATAATATTAGTTAGGATTTGTATCTGTATTTACTCAAGAGATCGTTTTTCGGATTTATTTAGTAATACTTATTCAGTCCTTTAAATTTAGTAGCTAAGACACCCGTATTCTCTGGTCTATTTGATCCTTAAAAACAATGATTAAAAAAAGAAAATCTATTCAAAAGCAAGTATAGCTTTTTTTTATTGTATAGCGTTCGCACCCATCTATTCTCACGTCCATGATGAAAAAATTCATCTCTTTACATTGATGATTTAACCTTTCCTTTCTCTGCATTGCCCAACGTACGTGTAACTGTATTATTGGGTTAATATAATGGGAACAAACGTGATGTCGGCGTCCATTTGTCACCGACAAGGTTATGTAACCGTCCCCTAGTCACTTGCAACACGCATTGCGAAGATAAGTTGTCGTTTTAAAGTTCAATAAAATAGTACATTTTTTTCAAGTTTTCCCTTTAAAGGGATGGCAAAGGGATTCAAGCCCATACAGTCTTGTCTGCCAGTTATATACAGAAATTAATAAAATGTTGCTGTAACTTTATTGTTTCTTGGGAGTTTTGGCGTCAATTTGACGATTGCCTCGCTGACTGGACGAAATTATGCAGGCTTAATGCCTTGTTATAAATAAAGTCACTGCAATGTTAGTCACAGTTTTATTCCAATGTTTTAATATTGTTCAAGATTTTTGACGATTAATACACAAAGCAACGGCAAATTTACATATCAAATATTAGTATAAATGAATATAAAACAATAAAATAAAACTTCAAGTGATGTTTCACTCGAGTTGACGCCATAATTCCATATAAGTATATATGTAGATCATTGGCGCGTTATGTTTTTTTTTAATGTATGGGCGTGGCAAATGAATATACCAATGCAGACGATGCCGGTGGCTATACAGCCCCAACAGAGTATTAGCGCTGTAATATAAGAAAGCAATATCGTATAAAAAGAGAGCGCTGTAAAGCGCTATAAAAGAAGAGAGTGCAAAACGTACAGGGTGAATGAGTTTTTCAGGCAGACAGATTCTCGTTTGATATGTCTTTTTTAATGTGTATTTTAATACTAATTTTACTGTGTTTAATATATATTTGTTTATATTATATTCCTATTTCCTTTTTAGTTTAGTACATTTTTTCCTTTTGATTTTGTTATATCTATTAAAAAAATCTTGTAGCTAGCGACTGTACATGAAATAAAAAATATGTTTACTTATTAACTTAATATAATATACTGGTGTGGATTCTGCTGTAACACAAGTTAGCTACATTTAGGTACTCTAATGTCAAACACCAAAACGAGATAGCAACAACTTTGGGCTTTTATCCCTGCGCTTGCCTTTACGAGCGCGTACACTGGTGATAAGCGCTAGCATGTAATCAGTACGCAGCCATAGTTAGTTGGATAATTAGAACTTTAATAATCACCGCATAATTATGAAATGTATCGTATTACGCTCGCGCGGCTCCAGCGTGCGACCACCCCGACGAGACGCGCGGCGTTATGAAACAATAGCGAAACAGTGAGTTTTTCTCACTACAGCCGGCGTGTGCGAACAACAATGCACCTCGTGTTCGCCTAGCTTTCTATATGTGAGGTAACAGCCCTAATTAGTCGAATGTGCGTCGTGCTACACTAAATAAATGCGTGGATGGCAAGATAATTATCAAAAAAAAATTAATCATTAATTCGAAGGGTTGCTTATGTCTGATATATTTTTAGGTACCCCAAAGGGTACCCCCAATCGACTAAAGTATATGTAAGGATGTTTAAATGTGGGTGAAGCGAGAGAGATGTGTAAAGATCGTGGTACGTGGCAGACTGTGATCTCTGCCTACCCTTATGGGAATCCGGCTTCAGTGTATGTATGTGTTATTACGTAATCTCAACCGAAAATTTAAGCACTGTATATTTAGAAACTAGCTTACGCCCGCGGCTCCATTCTCTATTTATACATAAATATTATCACATAAAACTTGTAATGATGAAAAAACCATATTTCGAGATTTTGATGTTGAATTATTCATAATCCCTATGTTTGACCGAGATGCAGCCACATTAAACGCCGACCAAAAATGCTTCGGTAGAAAATGCCTTAGATTGTAGCTGTCTTTGAAGCACGACTCAGGGCCGTCCTAAAACACTGACCGCAAACTGAGCCAAGAACTCACAAGCGAGCACGTTGAAAATTAAGTGAAGTAGATTGAGTAAAAAGATGGACCCTGATGACAAAAGCTGGTATTCATAACGCTAAGAAACCAAACATATTATATTAAAATTATTTTGAAGGCAAAACAAATTTAAGTTGTGATATAAATCTTTATACAAAAATCAACCACATTTTAATATAGTAGTTAATTAGATACACATATACTGAAGTGCATTCTAATGGTTTACGAACAAAAAATATGTCACTATTAAAATATATAACTGTTCTGAAATGATATCAAGGTTACGCAAAAAAAAAAATTTACATTTGATCAAGTAATTTCAGACACATCTAAGACAAAGCTCCTTAGATAGAGAATATAATAGAGTATGTTGTTTGTTGCACACTATTATTATAAATTTTACAAACATAATAAATTCTTTCCACGCACCATCATCTGGTGGAATATGTTCCTAGCGGCGGTTTTTCCCAACCGGATACGACTTGGGGACCTTCAAGAAATGAGCTTACACTTTTCTTAAAGGTTAGCAACGCACCTCTGGTGTTGCGTGTGTCTATGGGCAGCGGTGATCACTTACCATCAGGTGAACCGCTTGTTTGCCCCCTCTTATATAAAAAAATACTGTAATACGTACACATATAATACACAAACGTACTTACGCCCCTTGGTGGTTTAAAACCATAAAATTTATCTAAGAAACTAGTCTGGAAAAATAAATATAATAAATTGTAGAAAAAAGATAAAACAAGATCTTCTTTCTGTCTCTCAGTAAATGCAAGTTTTTTCAATGCCGATAACAAAACTATTACGCAACAAACTGATGTTAATCTATACTTATTTACATTTATTTGGTGAATGCGGTGGAAATGCGTTTCCTGCGCAGTATCTGTGGAGTCACTCTGAGTGATCGATTAAGGAATAGCGTGATAAGGGATCGGTGTAAGTTGAAGTATGGCTTGGTGACAAGGATCGAGAGAGAAATACTCTGATTGTTTGGTCATTTAGAATGAATGAGTGAAATTCGATTGACGAAATGAATATACGGGAAAATGTGAGAGGAAGTGTCGGAAGAGGGCGCCCAGGAAAAACTTACCTTGAGCATATGGTCATATGTGTGTATGCATATATATGCATACACACACGCCGGTATCCCATAGGTAGGCAGAAACCACAGTTCGCGGCATACTACGATCCTGACAGATCTCTCTCGTTTCATACATATTTTCATACACTTTCATCGATTCAGAGTAGTACGAACTTGACCTTTTTGAAACAAGTTGTTGATTTAATCAAGATAGGATATCCCTTGCCCCTCTTCCGCCACAAAAAAAAAACACTTTAAAAAATTTCCCTTTAACAGTCAGAAATTTGCGTGATGCTCGAATAAATAATCAAACAATAATTGGAAATAATATTCTATATCATGTGGCGATAGTGTGTGGATTTTTTTACCATATTTAAGCTAGTACTTAACTACAATCTCACCTGATGGTAAGTGGCGCTGTAACCTAGGGTGGTAAAACGTACTAGCTTAATAAAAACCTATTCACTCTTATCTCAAAAACACTTATATCATAATCAAACTGAAATACTGAGGCACGAAGACGATTCCAGTTTTAGCTACACGTATTATGAACGTAGAAGCAAATCGCAAATCATTCATCTATGATCCTAAATCTAAGTACCATTTGACAACGTGAACGCACTGATTCGCGCGCAACAATGGCGCCATTACGCGCATCCCGTGCCCGAGCGAATAGGAAACTCGCACAGCGAGAGAAAATGATCTTTCTCTTTATGTCGCTTCTATTCTAATTGGATCGTTTAGCGTGTCGCGAATGTGTGTTGCGTAAATGCACTCAACAAACACGTGAAATTTCTTTGATATAATGCCATTTATTTAGTTTTGACAGCGACATTCTTTTATCAAGGGTTGAAATTAAAAAAAAATATCCACACATATAGTTTTAAAACACTGATTCCTATAATTATTTTAAGGAAAATAGAAAAAAATAATAACTTTCGAGATTTTAACTCATATTTGTTTGTAGATTAGAAAAATATCTTTACAATTCGTATTACACACGGTTCTCATTAGTTAAGTATTAACACCAACTTTGTGGCGATGGCATAATGACAGTGTTACTTCACGCTGTGAGAACGAACTGAGGGACGCACCGGGGTGGCGAGTAGCAGCGTTGTGCTGCGAATAAATCAACATCGATTGTGATCTCCGAGACGTCTGACAAGCGTGGAGAATACGGCTAATCGCTCCCTATAAAGTAGTTCACGCGGACGGAGCCGCGAGTGTAGCCAGCGTACAATAATAGCAAGCGTCGTTAATTTCCTAACCGTGCCTCCATCACAACGACAGCCCCGTGCGATTCGGGGCGGCCTTAATCACCGCGGTCGCGATCGCGTTGCGAACAGTAACGGAATCGCGCGAGCGTTCGTTTCGACTGAGGCGTTGGGCGTGTCGACGACCCACTGGCCGGCGCGCGCCTCCAGCCGCAGCGACACTATCTCAAGATATGCCTCGCAGAATGAGGTCATGCGCGAACAACCTCTTTATTATTACCATCAGACCGTGGAATCCACTGCTGACGATGAGCCTCTTCCTTAATAAAGAGATCGCAGTAGAATTGGATTCAATAACATAAAGCTGCTACCCATTATTCTAGTACATCCCTTAATTGCTTCTCACAGCATCCGCGAGACGAGATGGGGTGGCGCTGTCATTAGATACGCCGACGACACACAGCACGGTACGCACGGCACGGTGTATTAACAATTTAAAAAGAATGGTAGTCTTTCTATCTATGGCATGAAAGATATACTCCCGAAGAGTCGGCTAAGGTGGCTTCACCGCGTTATTCATCACCGAGACCACTTGGACCGTCATGAACATGCTGAAGTCCAGGCAATTTGCAGATAAAATAATGGAGAATATTTGTGATTGAGGTTGAGATTATATTATACACAGTGTATGTGTATGCACACAAAAAATGACGAGTCACAGGTTTCAACTTCTAAGCGCCCGCCCTCACAGAATTAAAGTAACTAAAACTCTATAAATCGCATACGTTACTAAAATAAATCGCTAAATAGCCGCAAATGTGTGCGCTTGTATAGTGAAAGCCATACGTCACACTTCATTCATTTCATTTGTTTGTTTGTTTGTTCGAGCTTCACGTAAAAATCAGCGGGTAGATTTTGGTTAAACTTAAAGTCTTAAAGGTACTGTTTCGACTTAAATATTGTGGTATTTTTCAACAAAATCAATTCAGTACAATGAAAGATACAGCTTGATCCCTGTTTTAGTAGCCGCCGTTAAGGTACGAGAGTTCAAGTAAAAGTGGTCTTTAGGCTTTTTATATAAATCTATGATTGTTTCGGGATTTCTCATGTTGCGGAAACCGAAATTCTCTAAGTATTACGAACTCACACACACATACGTGCGCGCTCATGAGTTGAATTATGGATATTAAATACAATTAATAGACTTTAGCGAAATGCAGCATCGCAGTAGCGTCGCTGTCTGAGGCGCGCCTCCCCCGATGAAACAGTTACAAAGTATTACGACGCAGTCAGTGCAATTCCGCGCAAGATCATAATTCAACACAAGGTCGCTTTAGCTGGATGTTTGCGATCCGAGGAGCGGTCGGGTTCGTTTGTAACACGTGGTACCCCACGTCATTGTACAGAATGTTGAGTATGCTTTAATTTGTCTATAGTTTTGAGCACTGACTGATATGGGATACTTAATCATCCAAGTTAAGGAGTTGCAACACCAAGACTCGTTGGTCTGCTAAAAGCCTACTTTTAGCAGACCACCGGATAGAGTTACATACTCGTACATACACTTACGCCAATATCCCATAAGGGTAGGCAGAGACTATAATAATATACTACATACATACATACGAGTACATACAGTCACGTCTCTTTCTCATTGGGGTAGACAGAGATCACTTCTTTCCACCTGCTACGATCGTTCAATGTAGCAAAGTGGCTATCCGCAGCCCACATTTCGCCCCCGCGGGCAACGAGACGTGTTACCTACGTAGATGCACTGTGATTCTACAGAAACAGGTTAATTTTTTTTTAATAATTAAAGACTCTCGGGACCCGTACTACGGGTATAGTTCTCACTTCTAACTGCTCAATGACCTTTGAATAAACGACTTACGTTTATATCAATATGAAATACCTACGATATCTGTTGAAGACCTATGTTGGACACAGGCTTCTTTTTTACATGGTGGAGCATTTTATCTGCCGTAGGCGCATGGCGGGTGTCTTGAAAATTGCAACTGACGAGCCTTCAAAGTTCTCTTCCTTTCTTTCATCTAAATCAGAGGTCCTCAAACTTTTTGTTCTATAGACCACTTGTAATATTTTTCACTTTTGGGTAGACCCTCAAAGCGTAGTTAATATGAAATTTTTGTAAACTTATTAACTTTAAATGTGTTTTTGACAGTTGGCGTGGACCCCTTGCAGGTCATCGTCGACCTCTGGGGGTCGATAGAGACCACTTTGGGTATCAATGATCTAAATAAATTAATAGTACCTGATATAGTACCTAATTAAATTAATAGTACCTAATATCTATGCTTTCATTTATTTATTTATTCTTATTGTACACAAACATGTAAATACATTTGTAAATAGAGAAAAAAGATGTACAAAGGCGAGTTTAACTCAAAAATTGAGTTTTCTTCCAGCAAACCTTAGAGTGCAAAAGTATTTGAGACTAGAAGGAGAACTAGACTAGACTAAACTTTCATCGTATAAATATGTTCTTTGAATCAGATCATTTCGGTATTAGTGATCTGAAATGTCGGTATACTTTGCAATATAATTTAAATGAACACCACTGATTTGTGATATGATTATAACGATTGACTGACATCTTAGGATTATCTGAGAGAGATCGCAGCTTGCAACAAGACCGTCCATTATACACCTTATACTCAAATTTAAGATTTTTGTGCAATGGCGTGCAATAAAAAATGTCCAAATCATCTTTTATATTTTAGCGGCTGCAAATTCACGCCATTTCTATCAGTAAAAATGTATATATTGTTTCAAGTTATATAATAATGCTTCAAGTTAATAATAAAATGTCGGCGTGTCACTTTTGATTGCTTCTTGGTAGGATTGACGTCGATCGGACGACTAGCACATCGACTAGGTGAAAGTTCCCGCAGGTCTATTGTCTCAAAAAAACAGTCACTTTTCATTTTTAGTCACGGTTTTATTCCATTGTTTTAATATCGTTCACGGTTACTGACGATTATAAACAAATGAACATCACATTTGTATATCAAACGCCATGTCATAAACGAATATAAAACATTAAAAAAAATCAGCAGATAAAGCGTCAGTCGAGTCGCCGCCAAAACTCTCCAATATTTTATTCATCTACCTAAATTAAAATATTCTACGCTGTCTGTGGCGAAACGGGCTATACAGATAAGTGTCGTGACAGCTTTATTATTATTATTTGCAACATTTGCAACGCGAGACGTCGCCATATTGTTTACGGTAAGTCTATATGTATCTACTCAAATAATAGACTCATCAATTTATTGTATTTATTTATTCGAATAATTTGTGAACCAGTGACAAAATAGGAGTATCTCTATCTGAAAATCTTTAGCATAGGCCTTTTATAATATGGTTTTACTATATTCTAAAGAAATTGTTTATTTAATTTTATGTATACTTTTTGCACGCCAATAAAATGTTATCTAAGTATATAATTATCCGTCACCATGCTAAGTAGGTGATATGGCGATAACCCGAGTGAAGTATGTCAAATGCACTATAAAAAAACAATGGTTTTCTAGAAGTCCTACCATTGCATGTAAATATTATGACTAAAGACTACGAGGTTAATAGTTCTTACAACAATAGTAGCTGTTCTGATTTGATAGCAGAAAATTGTTCAACTGCCTAAACCTTTTTTACTATCCCGTAACCGCTCACGCTTTTCCCGTGGAAACATGGTGGCGTAATGATCTACCCATCTGCATACCATAACATTAACCTTATTGTTAATTTATACTCCCACATGATATCTTGTTAGAAAGCCGATAAATTTTCACATCTTAGAGTAAAACTAGAAAGGATGTGATGCTTCAGTGTGGTGATTTAAGCATTAAAACTCAGAATAATAAAAAAAGGTGTTCTAAACATCGTTTTTAATACTTTTTACATGATATGTTTCTAATTGACAATATACACAAATATTTGTTAAATAAATAACTGCCAAACTACAATTTTATTTTAAAACACTACACGAAACCACCAGAAAACAGACAAAATTGTTTACAATTGCCGATCGCACGAATGTAAATCACTTCACAAAGAAAATATTTTTCTTGACTTTTTTATGGCCCTGGTAGAGTGTCGATTTGGCTAATAATAATCGACATAACAATCACGGCTTTGGTTAAAATAGATACAATAAAAACTAAATAATGATTCCGGCACTCTGGTATATAATACTGGCCCTTTTTTGTAGAAATCATCTGCTTAGAATCGAAGGCTTAAGCAGATCGGATGGTAGTGATACTATAAAGAGTTTTAAATCCATTCAAGAAACTACACTGTATCAAATCTATCAGTTAAATGTGCATATTGCTCTTCTGTAATCTCGTGCAAACGATCGCGTCATTGGTTCTGAATACATTGGTACATTCACGCCGGTATCACATGGAGGTAAGCAGGGATTAAAACTTGACACACTGTAACACACCTCTTCCACCTTTTTTTTACAATTTCGTCGGTTAAAATTGCTACCTACGTATTTACTTGATGATTATTTAAATTGTTTATTGTTTGGTTAAGGTAGATTTTCCTTGGGCGCCTTTACCAGAACTTCCTCTCTCATTTATTCGGTATATTCGTTTCGGCAGACGAATCTCCTCATCCTCTTTATACTTAGCCATACTACAGCTGTGATCTAACTTTCGTGTCAATAATAAGCGAAAAAAAAGGGTAAAAGTACGAATAAATTTTATTTAATGGTGATTATTATATTAGCGTGTTGTTACATAACATTGGTATTGTCATCGTGTGCAGTTACACGAGCACACGCACGCACACGTAAGCGAGTGTATTGCGTATGTGTGAATTACACCTGTGCTATGACGGTTGGTCTAAGTTAAAACTGTTGAGCGGTGAGGCGCGCATTGGATAGAAGTGTTTTAATACAAACACATAATCCTAGGGTATTGACAAAACATCAAAAAAGTAAGTTATAATTCTACATAAATACATAATAACATGGTGGAATTATCCCAAAAGGAGCGGTCGGAGTCGTTCGGCATGATTTACGATTCCGAAATGTGCCCATTTCACACTTATCCTCCTTTTGTTGATTGCTTATTGCTGAGCATTGCACTGCACGCAACTCAATTTTAATAGCTGAGGTTGAGCTTAACATTCTCAAGGGAGATAGATGTAGTAGATTTTCTTACTTAAAAAAAATTTTTTTTTCAAGACCTCGCAGTTTTCTTGACGAGATTTTATGATCAGTTAAGTTATGAATTATCGAAGTTCTTTAGTTGATATTCAGATACTAGGCGTTGACAGATCATTGTTTTAATTCCTGAGAGATGATTAAAAGAAAACAGACACAGTGTATAAGATGGTATCAGAAGGACTGTAAGATGAAAAAAGCCACCACGGCGTAGATGTTTTATCTACACGGTATCAATTCACAGGTATTTTATTCTCATTTAATTACAGCGAATTTTAATAGTTTTATTAATAAGCAAATTTCATTAACTTTTCCACGTGCGGAATACTCCATATATGATGCCACTTATTATAAACTTCCGTAAGGGAATTTGCGCAACTGATTTCTGTAGTATTTATTCTAAAAATACTTTGACCAAAGTGAGTGTAAACTGATATGAAGTGGAATCGCTAAGCATGCTCACTGCACGCAACATGATCGTAAGAATTATCCAATTCGGATAAAAACCAAACATGTGTCTATAGCGGAAGTGATTAAAACTTGCACCATACTGTTAACGGTAGATAGATACATACCGACTGTTGACATGTAATAGGGTGTAAGCGACAAATACCAAACTGTTCAGGAGAGTAGTTTAAAGTTTGAAACTGCAGAAAAATGGATATAGCTTTTGTATTTATTGTCATAACGTAAAAATGGAAACAGCTCCAGAATTAAGAAAAATAAAAGCATTCGATAATTCATAAATTAATTGGCAAAGCATTTATTTATTTCGTTCAACGTTGTTTTATGTCATTTTATGCCGCTTAGATCAATTGATCTTGATTAAATGAATCAATTGATTGAGTTTTTTACTTGGGCATAGGTGACAAAAAAGTCATTGTAGAGCCATGGGAGTAAACGCATTGGAATAAGCGGTCAACTTTAAGTAGGATGGCATACATAACTCATTTACGGCCAAAATGTCGCTTATTACCTTTCAACCGTTGATATTGTTTATTTCACAACAATATAAAAATTACACAATTTACAGAAATTCGAAATTAGCTTCTGGTGAGAATGTTTAAATTTTCCATTTCCCAGAGTAATGAAACAGATTAAAATATCAAATTAACGCCACAATATCAGAACTCAGTGGGTGCGCTACCGAACGGAGGCAGTAATTACAGGCGGCGCGCGCGCACCGGTACCCGCCGTACCGAGAAACAACATTACCCAAGAGCATTGGCAAGCTTTTTGTCGATATTTCCCGAATGCGCCGGCGCATGACGCAACGCTTGCGCCACGACGCGACCGATACGCACCGCAACGACTTCAATTATAAAATGTGATTACTGCTTTGATACTATAAACGATAGTTCACCAGCATCGACCCATCTGCTGTATCAGGGCAGGTCACGGGGCGCCTCTCCGAAAGAGAGGTGTCAGGTTAAGTTGGTCTCCAAGTTGGCCGACTTCACACGGCGTCGAGAAAATCTCTCGGGCTTGTAGATTGCTTCACGAGTTTTCCTTCACCGTCTGAAGCGAGTAATAAATAATAATTAAATTATTAATACACTCTTGATTTCGAAAAGTCCAAATCCAAGACATTCAGACTCGATATCTAAGATATGGCATGGCTATCATCTGCTAGGCTACTTGCATCCTTGAACGATATTTGCATCGTTTAAATAATATTTAACTAAATTTCGAAGCTTCGTTCGCAATAATTTTGGAATAGGTATAATTTCATTATACCCTATTGTCATACTAGCTAAATTAAAAAAAATCGATTCAGCGGTCGAGCCATGAAAAAATTACAAGCAAATAGACAGACTAACTTACTTATGGATACACAGTACGTGTGCAACATTATCTTCACGAAGCGATGGAGTTGTTTGGAGTTTCTGGAAAAATCCATAAGAGAACAAGTATCACGGATATCAGCTTAGACAAACCACGTTGTGTCAAGGTTATCAGCATCAATAGGCTAAAGCGGACCGACTATATCTGTCGAAGGACCCAGAACAGATGTCTTGAAATAAAGACGAATCGACAAAAGTAGTGTAGTATACTCTCGCCCGATACACTGATGACTAACGAAAGGAGACCTGTGGTGGCTGGATGAGGAAAGCAACGAGAATTAAAATACAAATTTGGAGAGATCTGTCCATCAGTAGGACTGTCTGACTGAGTCGTACTGGAGGTAAAGTCGGTAAGCGCGAAACTAGCCGAATAATTACGTAAGTGCATGTGTCGCGCAATCGCGAGAATTCAACAATTATGTACTAAAATGGTGTGTATGTATTTGCTGTATTCATGCCTACACACTAATTCGTTCGGTTCTCACAAGTAATCAGAGAGACAGATAAATTATAAGATATCATATACATAAATTATAAGGTATATCTACTGATCTGTAAAAAGTTACAGTCGGCATGTTTCTTTTTATTTATTTAACAACTACCTACCTATCTATTTTTAAACTTAATGGCCCACTGTCTTCTAAATATTTATTTCATATTTTTGTTTTTAATTTTTTAAAACTTTCTAACGTTTTTTTTTTTAATATTTTTCACCAAGCTTATGATTTGTTTTTGTAATTCTTTCCACACTAAGTAATAATAAATTTATAATATAAAAACTGAAAAAATACGCTTTTATATAATTATGAGTAAAAAGTAGAAAATAAATGATTGACAAAAATTATTTTTAATATTAAAAAGCGTGATTTTATTCGATATGTCCGATTAAAACAAAATTTAACATTTTTTATTGTTTGAATTCATTTCTTATACAAATCATTATAATCACCAAGCAAAACAAATGTCTTATACTTATAACAAGTCTTAAAACAAGAGCATAGGTGGCGAGAGAGGGCATATTGTCTGTATCTATGTGGGGCACGGTGCAAGCGCGGCATTGTGCCATGAGACACGAGAAACGAACCAGAAGAAACACGCGAAAATCCATTGTTATTTGGTACGTTACATGTTTGTAGGCCTGTTCCCGCGTTAGCCACAT
>WUAW01015579.1:67775-79757 GCA_017165845.1 Thaumetopoea pityocampa | reverse complement strand
CAAAAAGTTGACGGTGACGTCACCATCGAAACATTTCTCACGAAAACCAAGAAAAAGGTAACTTGATCCTTCTTTTAATATAGTAGGTTTTTTACCATATTTAAGCCAGTACTTGATTACGATCCCACCTGATGGTAAGTGGTAATGTAACCTAGGGTGATAAAACGTACTAGCTTAATAACAACCCATTCACTCTTGTCTTAAACACACCTATATTGTAATTGAACGGAAATACTGACGCAGGAAGACTATTCCAGTCTTTGGCCGCACGTATTATGAACGTAGAAGCAAATCGCTTAGTATGGGTAGTAGGGATTTCTACGAGGTAGGGGTGATAGCCTGCCGTGGCCTAGTAGTTTGATGGTGAAAGGGAGCTGGAGGAATTACATCGTTTAATTCCTGCGCACACTCTCCAAAAGTCAAGGTCTAAAGCAGGCGAGTTCAGATGACTGACTCGACTAACGTCATTCCAATTTAATCTCTGCTACAACCATCATCATTCCGGCTGAGGTCCATTATTTTAAGAGCTCCTCGAAATACAGAAGCCGTGGAAATGTTACTGTGCTAAGGCAAAAATTAGACCTTCAACGCTAGGCTATCTTCACTACGATACCAGGCTTTAAATTCGTCGACACTCGGATGCAAGTCATGAAATGGTGTAAGGTACGCCGTGTAACACGAACGAATCCATTTCCAATTGCTGTATGGCATCAGTATAGCATCACTCCATCCCTTCCCGAGGATGCTGAGGGTTGCACTTGGATAATAGGGAGCAGCATTATATTGCAATTCAACCAATATCTACTGTGATCTCCAAGCGGCAATGGTTGTTAGGGCAAATCTCTTATGGTTGGAGCCCATGTCCAGCAGTGGACATCCAGTGACTGATGATGATGATGATGATGAATGATACCATCTTAAAGTATTGTGCTGTTATAACTTACAAACACTAGAACATACTTTTTTATACTTGTTGTCTGTCTGTTGTTACAATACACTGGGAAGTGTAAAAATCACTCAGGAACTCCCCTCAGTTCGTTCATTCACTCACAGATTAAATAATGATCATCCTCCTTATTATAAGTATTGTTTCAGACACTGAACCCAACATGGAATCAGGAGTTTGTATTTAGGGTATGTATTTTTTGTTTTTAGCATGTCAGTGGCAGAATCCATGTAAGTTGATGCTGTAAAATCTTGGAATGGCAGCTCTGAAGTGGAAAGCGTTGTCGACCGTGCTTAAGCGGTGAAAGCGGGTTGTAGCTGTTTATATTGAGATCATTAGAGGAAGCCTATCTCCAACAGTGAACATGTCTCGGCAGAACATTGTGTTCTTTCGTTGTTTTTGAAATTAATCGTTAAGTACATTATTAGAAGATTGAACAAACGAACAATTATTAGAATGATTACTCTAGTGCAGTGACACTCAAAGTGGTCTATATTGACCCCCTAGGGGTCCATAATAACTTCACTACAGTTAAAAATTTAAATCTAAATTGAGTAGCATTATACCAACCCGCACCAGGCTGGCGTGGTAGACTGCGGCCTCATCCTCCTGATCAGGTGAGGTCCTCGCCTCCGTAGTACGGACTGGAGGGAGATAAGTAGCATTATATCAACTGTCAAACACATTCGAAATTAATGATAATTTGCAAAATTTAGTATTAGTTAAACAGGGGTCTGTCTACCCAATATGCAAAAACATAGCAAGTGGTATACTAGACAAAAAGTTTGGGAACCTCTACTCTAGTGCTTCTCTATAAATGATCGTGCATGTCTTTGTACTAACAATTTCTTTTTACTAAAACGATACCAACATTCCTTGTAGCAGCTAATTGGGCTGTTAGCTGAGGCATAATGGTGTCGATTCTGTTGTAACAGAACTTAACAAAATTAATCCCTCACTATCTTTTTCTAATGCCAAACGCTAAAACGAGATAGCAAATATTTTTACCGACCTACATTTCTGTCAAAAGCTACAAAACAAAAATGTGTTTTTGCGTATGTTTAGTCGGCATGTTCCGAGTTCACGTCTAAATTTCTTAATCTTGACCTGTCTAAACAAAACTGACAGCGCTAAAATTGTAGCTATCTCGTTTTTACGTTTGGCATTAGAAAAAGATAGTAAGAGTCTAAATTTATTTAAGTTCTGCTACAGCAGAATGCCGATGTCGATAATCACTGTAGTTCATGACCGTAGGTGAAACCCCAAGAACACAAACTGCTCATCCAAGTGTTCGATGAGAACCGGCTGACCCGGGACGACTTCCTCGGCATGGTGGAGGTGCCGCTGGCCGGCGTGCCCACGGAGTCCGCGGCCGCCCCGCGGCCCAGCACCGTTAAGTACCTGTTGCGTCCCCGCAGGTCCGTGTAAGTAACGCTCTAAGCATGCGCTGGCTTCGTGTTTTTAATTTTGGTGCACTTGAAGGATGGTTTATCACAGGTGTACTAGTACCGACACCCTGCTACGGCGCAATTGACATGAGGGTATGTAACGGTCCACATTCTTTATCATTTTAGGATTTATTTTTTAAGATCGGAAGTAGAATTTAAAAAAAACAAGACTTGAAAGGAAACATTAAACACACGACGATGGCCCATTTTATAGTAATCGGGTGACGTTACGAAATGCACTAAATTCTCCTGATTACATTAACAGTATGTACTTTACTAAATATTTTTGGAAAGATATGATATTTGAAAAATGTGACATATTTGTAGAAATATTGCGCACACAGGCGGGGATACGGCACTTCATTGTATAAAGAAGGCGTATACTTGTAGAACTGTGGTGTACACACTACAAAACACACGTGACTTATCGAATACAAGTGTCATTCCAATACATTTTTTTCCTTTCTATTAGCGATAACGATTGTCGAATGTCAACTTGGCTAGGGAGGCAGAGCCCTTCCGAGGAGATTACGACTTTTATTTTTGTGACCAGTAACGATTTGGTGTAGGCCGCACCTCTTTCATTTCTTGTCAATGTTTTATAAATAATTTTATGATCAAACCATCCTTCTCTGTTATCGCTATCGGTTTTATTAACTAAAGGTATGAATTTAATTTTTTAATCCTTTTAATTTAGCCATTTGCTGATTGTGTGAACAATTTTTTTTTTGCGTTGGACATGGTGTGGCTACCGTTGTGTGCAATATACAAGCTTGTCAAATAAATTAAAAAAAAAATTGTATGAAATTTAATGAAATTCGCAGATTTGTGATAACATCATAATGACGATGATTCATAATTAGATATAGATAAAAGAAAGAAAGAAAGTATTTATATTCATATTTATTCAGGACATGCACAACGTTAACAAAATAAAAAAGCAAACAAAATATATAAAATAAAAAAGAACTTATACAAAGTAGGTTTACAATCGCAATATCCCAGTTATTTTATTAGTTGCGTGTCCGAAAAGATCCCATAAAAGTAGAAAGGATCCAATCCACAAACCAATCATAATTCGAATATGAAAATAAATATTTTGAAACTCTATACTTACAATAAAATTAACAAATACGGCACGCCACTAATGAAGTATTTAAAATGCTAACTAAAATTAGATATCTCAACGATCTGGATTCTATCAGATATCTCAACGGTGTGGATTCTATATCTCTCGATGTGGATTCTATTAGATATCTCAACGATGTGGATTCTATTAGACATCTCGGATTGAATTAGATATCTCATCGATGCGGATACTATTAGATAACGATATGGATTCTGTTAGATATCACAATAATATGGATTCTATTAGTTATCTCAACGAAATGGAGTCTATTAGGTATCTTTCGATGTAGATTTCATCTTTTTCGCATTACTGCGTCTAATTTACAACCACCCATGGAATATAATCTGTGTACATTTGTGTCAGTTTTGAATATCGTTGTGCTTTTGTGGTGATGATTGAGTAATAAACTTTCCCATTTAACACATTCGCGACGACTGACGTGAATTCACGTCATTTTAAATTCATGTCCTGGTTTCCGCTGACGTGAATTCAAGTTTTGCTTAGTTGGTTCACTTACTGTTAGCCTACGCGCCGCGGTCGGGTACTTGCGGTAAAGAGCCTCAGTTATGATTTAAAATACACTAAACGAACGCAGCCATTGAGCAACTCCGACAAATAAGCAGTAATATTGTTTGACTCGTCTCAGTTGCATGTTTAGATTTTTTTATTATTTATTTGGAAATTATTTAAAGTTCCTTTATGCAGAAATAATTGTTTTTCGATTTATCACACTAACCAGAAATATTAAATTTTGTTTGACTTTTCCAAAAATACCTGTAATATAATGCTATATAAATTCAGCATAATAACATCAAATGGCCTATTGCCTACTTATAAAGCAAGTATACAAATTATATTTTTATTTTTTATTTTAAACAACACAATGTTGCAAATTGATATTTCAAAACAAATTTTATCATTACTTTAACGATACAAGTATTGGGCAACCAGTTTCAGAATTTCGTTATATTCGCCGGTACTCAGTATTAGAAATGGGTAAAATTTGCCGGTCACCATTGTGTTAAAATATTCGTATGTTTGTGTGTCAAATCGTATATATTTGATGTTTGTGCAGTTATTTGCATCATAATAATTATTTGTATCATATTTGTTGTTTACATCAGTTAGTTGTAAGTGCGATCGTGAGGTTAGTTTGTGTTTACTTGCTACTGGTTAACTTAATCGTTATCTATTTGATTCACTCAGAATTGATGGATGGATAACTATGATTAGGGTCTATAGCAGACACAATACTCCATCTCATATATGGTATCATGTATGGTATATATGGTAGCGGGATAGATAAGATACTTAATATTGATAACGCTTTTAACGTTGTACTGTTGTTTTTAGCATGCTTTTCACTTAAAATGCTTTTTTTATATGTCGTTCATGAAAACATTGTAAATAGTAGATGTTAATGTTGCTATTTAACAAACAATGCATTATTATGTCTTACATAAAGTTTATTTTCAATCAAATTTAATTGGAAGCAGTATGGCTAATCTATAGTTTGACACTAACGATTGTCAGTCATCGCCACAGGTAGAAAGTTGCTGTTCCGTGTAAAGTAAGTCGGCTAATGCTAAATGCTAATTATAAATTAACTTTAATGTTTATTTTGACAAGCGGACTGTTTTAAAAGCTTTCCGCTTAAGGTGAAGAAAAGTAAAGCTGAAAATTAGGGATATATTTTAACCAACTTTCTCTGAAAAATAAATATTTCTCTATTATGGAATAGAGAAATATTTAACTGGTTGAGAGAGTCTGCGTATGGACGCAGAAGCATACCTTCGTCATAAAATTTTGAATGAAAATGAAAAATGGCGAGACGTGAGGACGTCAAGATAGAGGTATCTTAAACATTAAAACCGGCTAGATCCCAAAATATAAATCATATATACTTGATAGAGTGCGCGATGATGGGTGATTACATCATGTACAAAGTACCTTTGGTCGAATGAAAACCTTGTTTGTTGTTGCAACAGACAAGGTTTTGTTTGTTGTGCTTAAATTAGAATATTCGTGATCGTTCGTGGTCCGTGTCGACAATGACTTCACTATAGTTAGAAATTTAAATATTTCAAAGTGAGTAGTACTATAGCAACTATTAAAAACACATTTGAAATTGATGAATTTGCAAAATTTAGTATTAACGAAACTGAAAAATATGGCAAGTTGTCTATGAGTAAAAAAGTTAGTACCCTAACTTTTTTACTGGTGGTAGGCGTTCATATTAAGTCGATGTGACACAAAAAACGGTGTACGTCATATCGGACTTAATTACTCTGTGTACAGAACTCTCTAGAAAAAATTGTCTTGTTTAAATAATTTGCCATCTAGACGACTGATCTCTAAAGTGTCTATATCTATCACCAGGGGTCAACGATGATTTCACTACAGTTAGAAATTTAAATCTTTCAAAGTGAGTAAGCACTATACTGGCTGTCAATAAGACATTTGAAATTGATGATTGCAAAATTCAGTATTAGCTGAATAGGGGTCTACCCAAAACTGAAAAACATTGCATGTGCAACGAGGCAAAAATGTTTGGGGACTTCTATGGTGGACGTTCATATCGTCCCATTGACAACATTGACCAAAATGAGTTATTGACATCAGCGTTATAAGCAAAAGCTGCTCTACATTCCCTTTTTACTCACACATTGATACGATGCGTATATCGCGAGATAGAAAATGTAAATATTCACCAAGTACAGACTTGGTCCAGAAACACGTTTGGAAAAAAGGAGGATTTGGTCATTTAATGAATTTTGCCAATAAGGGGACGATATTAAGTTGATCTGGTACAAGAAATAGTAAATGTCATATCATATCAGCNCGTTTGGAAAAAAGGAGGATTTGGTCATTTAATAAATTTTGCCAATAAGGGGACGATATTAAGTTGATCTGGTACAAGAAATAGTAAATGTCATATCATATCAGCCCACCGACGTCCACTGCTGGTAGGCCTCCTCTGATGATCGCCACACCGAGCGGCTATGAGCCGCCTGCGTCCTCGAATTGCCCGCGACCTTCACCAGGTCATCGGTCCACCTAGTTGGGGGTCTACCCGCATTACGCTTTAGAGGTCGCCACTCCAGCACTTTAGGACCCCAACGTCCTCATAACCTTGTCATATTGGACCTATTAAATTTTCTGGAGTGTTTTAGTTATAAGACAAAGTTTCTGTTCCGAATAAAAAGAGATGTGTTTGTAATGAGTGCGGTGCGCGGTGTGCAGTGCGCGGTCGCGCGTGCGCGGCCACATCGAGGTGTACCACGCGCTGGTGGGGCGCGTGGGCGACGCCGCCAGCGAGGACCCGCCCGCCGACCGGCCCGACGACTGGGAGATGGTGGAGCCTGCCCCGCAGGTCGGCGCCGTGCAGCCGGTCAGTCGCTTCCCGCTTTAATGTGCTGTATAATATTTTATACTGGACTAGCTTTTGCCCGTGGCTTCGCCCGCGTGAATCTCGATTTTTCGCTACATGTAAAATCACGAAACAATCACATATTTATATAAAAACGTTAGAACCACTTTTACTTGACCTCTCGTACCTCAACGACAGCTGCTAAAACAGGGATCAAGCTTTATCTTCAATTATACTTGACCGATTTTGATATAACATGCCGCAGTATTTAAGTCGGAATAGTACCTTTAAGACTATGATAGTTTGACCAAAATTTACTCGCTGGGTTTTGCGTGAAGCTCAAACAAACAAACATCGATGGATTTGTTTCAGAAGCTATTAGTTAGTTGATCTGAGGTGTTTTTTTAATTACTTTGATTTGCAAAATTTGATATTTAATAATTTTATAATAGTATAGATTAATGCTGCCCACAGTTGTGCTCGAGCGATATTCGAATAAAGACTGTCTCTTATTCCAGATCGAAATGTCAAATAAAATGGAATGAAATTTCACCCAAATCAGTTTTAACCTTATCATTGCATATAAAAATAAGACTGCAGTTTCTGAACCAAATAACTTTTGCGCGTCATTAATTTTTTTCTCGGTGTGTTGATGACAATCAAATGGAAACTTGAATTTGATGATACTTTTTAAATTTTAATGAACCAGTCAATAGTTATATTTTACTGTTATGTCAAACAAAGTAACGTGTGACTTATGTCAAACAAAGTAACGTTTGACCACTCATTGGTTAAATAGAATGACGCTTGGTCACTCACTGATCAAATAAAATGACGTATAACCAACCAGTCACTAATGGTTATGTTGTTTTATTGATTCAGTGAGTGGTAATAATTTTATTTATTAGTCCAGGGGCTGGTCACACGCAGTTATATTAGACTAATGCGTGCTGATACGTCTTTTTATTGGACCAGTGTATGGTCACACATTGTTTTATTGGACCAGTGTGTGGTCACACGTCGTTTCATTGGACCAGTGAGTGACCACGTGCCATTCTATTTAACCAATGAGTGGTCACACATTGATTTATTGGACGATTCAATGGACACACGTCGTTTTATTTGACCAGTCAGTGACCACACGATTTAATGGACTAGTCAAGATTTAATTACAAAAATTTTAGACATAGTCAGTCTTTGATAAGCAGTGGGTTTTGTTAGGGGTAATAGTCTGATCGCCCCCATTGTGCTAATGTCAATGTTATGATTGTATCGGTCACCACACATATATAATACATCGCCTATACTAAATCACCGGACTTTGGTCTGTGGAAATAAAAAGTTGCTTGCTTCAGAAAGCATGACCTGCTTGTTGATTTGGTTCCGGAGACACACCTGTAGATTTGAGATTTGAATCGTGATCACACAGAACCTTCGGAACCGTCATTATTATTGTATAATAGTTATTTATGTTTTACGTGGAAAAATTTTAAAAGGAATATTTAAATCGTTAATTCCTGCTCATTTTTTCTTCTTTTGTATGTAATGTCGATGTTTTGACACCACCTTACACAACAAAAATTATTTAACTACTAAAAGTATAGTTTAATCCTTTCATTACGAGCGCCGTACTTCCACGCAATGCTCTGCCTGTACGAGCACCATATTTAGCCGGCATCCAGCCGATGCGCTGTGTGTACGAGCACCATATTTAGCCGGCATCCAGCCGATGCGCTGTGTGTACGAGCGCCGTATTTAGCTGGCATCCACACGATGCGCTGTGCGTACGAGCGCCGTATTTAGCTGGCATCCAGCCGATGCGCTGTGTGTTCGAGCGCCGTAATTAGCCGGCATCCACACGATGCGCTGTGTGTACGAGCACCGTATTTGGCCGGGCGGGGTCAGCATAATACCATTTGATAACCGGCCCAGTCTGCTTCAAACTATCATTAGCTAATATTGCATTGAGCTATATTGGATTAATTTCAAATTATAATACTTGTAATTGTAATTGAATTGTACTACTTGTAATTGAATTGTAATACTTAAATAAGAAAAACCAAAAACCAGCTCATCGACATGCAATGCGCACTTACGGCTCGGCGCGCCATTCAATGGCCTCACTTCAGCGGAGCGGATTGCCGTAACGAAAGGGTTAAAGAAAATATATATAGAAGCACAGTTTGAAGTTTGACAGTTCAAGTTCACTTCACAGTTATGAATTGTCATTATTATTCTAAAATACCATTTTTGTCTTTGCTTTGGCACTTTTGTTATCATGAGTCGTGTATTAGTGTGACTTTGTGGTCCGTTTGCGTGTGATGTTCACCGTGTCGTGTGCGCTAGGTCGTGTCGGGGTCGGGTCGTACGGTCGTGTCGTTCACCGGCGGTGACTGGGAGCTGGTCGAGCACGCAGACGTTACCATCCCCGTACGTTTATAATCATTTTTATTTTGGCTTCGCATGCCTCGCTTGGGTACAGTGGGGAGGCGATCAGATGAGAATATCGTTGCTACTGATGTAAACACAAAACAAAAGCAGTCAATTTTTAAGTATATTAATTTTGTTTTATATTTATGTTTATAATATTTATGACCAGGTTCTGTACTATTTTTACATGCATACTTTTTTTAAGGAGTTTTGGCGGCAACGCAAGTGATGCATCACGTGACGTTTTGTTTTAATGTTTTATATCAGTTTATTGTGATGTGTATAAAGTTGGTGTTGTTTTGTATATTAATCGTCAATAATCGTGAACGATATTGAAACATTGGAATAAAACTGTGACTAACATAGCAGTGATCATATTTTTAAAGGCAATAAGCCTGCGGATACTCTTGCCCAGTTAATGTGGTAATCTTCGGATTAACGTTAAAACTCTCAAGAATAATAAAATGTGATACATCAGCATGTTATTGTTAAAATTGACGAAAGTATGTATTAAAATGATGATGTGGTTTAAAGGTCTCAGACATCAGGCTATAAAATACAATAAAAAGTTTTTTTTTAAATACTGTTTGTTTATTGGGCGTTACTCATAATAGTAATTTCTTTCTAAATTTTCGTTTTCGTCATCTCGACAAAAATTTAGACATTTTGTTCTGTTAATTTACAGTAGTGTGTGCAAGCGGACTTTAGGAGAGGAGGAAGGACTTGCATGGATCAGATCTTTTCTATACGAAGCATAGCCGAAAATTTCTTGGCTCAAAGTCAAAAGGTCTATTGTGCATTCGTAGATTTAAAAAAGGCATATGATAGAGTAGTGAGGAATGGATTATGGTCAACATTGTCTGTGTATGAGGTGAGCAGTGGCTTGGTACGAGCCCTGAAATCTCTTTAGAAGGATTATTGTGCTTATGTCAGGGAGAATGGGGTTTGCGCACACTGGTTTAACATCGAAAAAGGTGTTAGACAGGGATGTGTAGCTTCACCAGGACTGTTTACCTTATTCATAGACATTGTCTTGAAAGATTTGAAAGAAAGGACGAATCAGTTGAGAGTGAATGATTTGATGATCCTTAAGTGTTTTCTATATGCGGATGATTAGCATCATTCATATTATTTATATTAGGTCATATTGTCATCATTCGAGGAACAATTACAAACGGTGGTCAATATTATGCATGGTACTTTTAAAAACTTAAAGGGATGAAAGTGAACGTAAGCAGAATACAAGTAATGGTTTTTGAAAGAGAAGAAAGCACGACAAAATGTGAGATTCTGATAGAAGGAGAAAACGTGGAACAAGTGAGAGTTTGTATACTCAGGTTCATAGTTTGCGAGAGACGGAAAGTATGAGTGTCCAATTGAGCGAAGAGTGTTTGCAGGAAATCAAGTGAATGGAGCCCTGAATAGCTGCATGAGCAATCGGGAAGTGTCAAAAAAGGCATGTCTGGACAGCCAGAGGAAATCATCAGAGACAGATAGAGTGTAGACAGATAAGTGCTAGTCCCTACACTTATATATGGTAGGGAGTGATGGGTTTGGCAAAAGAAGCACGAAAGCAAGATAAATGCTGTTGAGTTGAGAAATTTGAGAAGTATAGTTGGAGTGTGTCTGATGGATAAAATGAAGAATAGTGAGTTAAGAGAAATCTGAGGTATGGAAGAAGATGTAGTGAAAAAGATAGAGAAAGATTGATTAGATAGTTCGGACACAGAGAGGATAGATGAAAGAAGATTGACGAAGCAGATATAAGACGAGTCTGAATGGGCAAAATGGTAGGGGTTGATCCAGGCGAACGTATCTTGACCGAGTCGAAGTTGTATTGAAGAAAGGCCAGGTTAGGAGTACCCGCAACCGACGAGCTTGTATGAAATCGTTGATGAAAATAGAAGAAGCGAAAGATGTCAGGATCGTAGAAAGTGATCTCTGGCTATCCCAACGGGAAAAAGGCGTGACTGCATGTATGTAATTTACAGTGTTGTATTTTATTCCATATCGTGACTGAGGACCAGTTATCTGTTACTGCTAATTCTTCGGCACTCCGTGTGGATATTTGATAAAAGTGATTACAGGATTATTAGTTATATAATATTTTTATATACAATGTACCAAACGACTACCCGTCTAGTTCTAATTTCTAATGTTCGTTATGATTTCAGGGGTATAAGCATAGGCACATGACTGTCCATTTTTTACAAAAATGGTACCGTGACGTTTAGGAGTAACATTGACATTTGGTCCCCCACAATGAATTGGCCTAACTGTGAAGAAACGAAGAAAATGAAACGACACCAATTTTATTTTTCAATATAATCTCCACTAATACTGATAACGCTTCTCACATCTGTGAACCAACATCTCTAGACCT
Source organism: Thaumetopoea pityocampa (assembly GCA_017165845.1). Classification (NCBI taxonomy): domain Eukaryota; kingdom Metazoa; phylum Arthropoda; class Insecta; order Lepidoptera; family Notodontidae; genus Thaumetopoea; species Thaumetopoea pityocampa. The sequence goes on along the minus strand of WUAW01015579.1, from coordinate 68,051 downwards.
TTATAAAAGTAAGCACAATCCTTGTCTTCAAAATGACTGAAGACGGCCGTCTGTAACTCTTCATCGCTTGAAAATTTTCTTCCCCTTAAGTCCCGCTTTAAATTTGGAAATAAATAATAATCGGACTTAAGGTGGATGTTCCATTTCCGTGAACCCGCATTGACGAACTGCATCCTTCAAAACACCGGCAGTGTGAACTGGGGCATTGTCGTGAAGCAACAGGACGCCTTTAGGCAGCTTGCCTCTGCGCTTCTCCTTTATTATGTCTCGCAATTT
>WUAW01015579.1:55804-67726 GCA_017165845.1 Thaumetopoea pityocampa | reverse complement strand
AGATTGTTGCACCTTTGCCTTTCTGGGTGACTTTTTACCGTTATAACGCCATTCCATTGACTCGCGCTTGCTTTTTGGATCACACAAGACCATGGTTTCATCATCAGTTACTAGCCGCTCGATCACATTCTTTGGGTTTTCTCCACAAAGATCCAAAAACTCGGAGGCACAGTGCACTCTCTCCTGTCTCTGAACAGCTGAAAGAAGTTTCGGAACCTATATTGCACTGACTTTTTTCATATGAAGATGTTCACAGATTGCACGTTGGACGGTACCTTTAGAGAGCCCAAGTCTAGCTGCAATTTCTCTAATCTCCAAGCGGCGGTCACTTAAAACCTCCGATTACAGCAATAGTTTTGGGAGTGAGCACTTTCACGGGTCGACCATTATGGCCGATGTCTTCGACGGGTTCTCTTGTGATGCGAAACTCTTTCACCCAATTTTTCACTGTGCTATAAGAGAGGGCAGACTCCTTAAACACACCGTCTAATCGTTCTTTAATTCGGGCGGGGGATAAGCCTTTTTCAAAAAGAAGCTTTATGACGCTTCGGTACTCGATTTTCGACATTTTGAAGAAATACGCGACTCGTGTTGTTCAAACCACTGCTAAACTGAGACTACGCTTTTCATGCCGATGCGTGTTCGTACATAAATTACACGATAAATGTACTATTCGATGCAACATAACATGTACCGACAAGTCGCGTAGAACTATATCAGGCCAGTTTATTTTGGGACCGACTACGTATATTTGAATTCTTCTTACACCGAGTCCACTTATTTTATCATCGAACGTTACAAATATTGTAATTGTTGTTGCAGACTATAGGAGGGGACCCGCTCCCCCCCGGCTGGGAGGAGAGGCAAGACGCCAATGGGCGGACGTACTACGTTAATCATATCGAGCGCTCTACGCAATGGGAGAGGCCTACATTTGCGTGAGTTGGAATTATATATCAATAATTATATTATATTAATTACATTTAGTAATTTCTGTGTAGCGCCGGCATAATAATAGCGCTCCTCTCCGTGGACTCCTCATCTTTCCGTGGACGCTATAAGAACTAGTTAAGTGATGTACCAGCTTAATAAAGAAACCTATTTAGTCTTGTTTTAAAGACACCTAAATTATAAACGGACGGAAATACCGACGCGGGAAGACTATTCCAGTCTTTGGCCGCACGTATTATGAATGTGGAAGCAAATCGTTTCATACAGGAAACGGGGAATCATATTCTGACTGCAGTTGTGTTATTTTTCTAAATTGTACATGGCGGATGCAGACGACACATGAGTGTGGAGTCGCAAGCGGAGCGCATGGAGACTGCGGCGACGGAGTTCCAGCGCCGCTTTCATATCTCTGCCGACGAGCCTCCCGTGCCGGCCGCGCACGCCTCCCCGCACCGCACCGACCCCGCCGCTGGCACCCCGCACCAGGTACACACCGCACACATCTTACAATTTATGTATTCCCGGTACCTATATACAATTCTTATTCCGCCATAGCATCGTTTTGACTATTTGTGCTTCGGCGTGACAAGCAATTTAGTGCGGTTCGGTATTGATCGGTGCGGATTTTTTTAAAACTTTATACTTACAAAAAAAAAACTTATATGCTGATTTTAAATTAGGCGAAGGAAGTTTAAATTAGGCGTTGGATATTCTTTTGTTATTGTGTTAAGTATTTTGTCTCTTACATTCTCATAGCATTTGGTATAACGTCTATAGAGACAAATAATTAACACCTTTTCGAACACGGTGCAAGTTGCACTGTACTTCCAATTAAAACAATCATTATAACCAACCACTGACACAACTATAACTATTATACCACTATGTAAGAAATACAGCGAGTGCTTCATGTAAAATGTCTTGAACCATAAGTAATTATAGCGAAAATTTGCTATAAGTAAGGTTTAAAAAATACTACCTGTTGACCGCTGTTTTGCTTACATGATATTTCAGTTTAAAGTATCCCATGTTACACTTGAGATCAGATTCTAATCACGGCTGTTACCATAATCCGTTCTGTCGTTGAGGCGTGATTGAGTTACAAACATTCGAACAACTATACTTTCACATATATAATATTAGGTCAATTCATTCAAACTTGACTAAGACTGTTTTTAATTATTATATTGAAATGGTAACAGAAACTAAATTAATACTAATTCTGCAAGTACTTTCCTTTAGTTTTATTTACACAGGTCCAGCACTGTTCAATTCTCTGTACAGCTGCATATCTGCCTGCGGTATTACTCTCCTCTATTTTTTTCGCTAAACATACTCCTAACTCCTCTCAAGACTGGAATGTAGTACCATGAAGATTATTCTTTAAAATGACAAAGCAACCGTAATCGGAAGAGTAGGGGGGATGAGCCCACTCCATAATTCCCCTTGTCGCGGAAAGTCCTTGAATATATTCGATTTGTGTGATCTTGCGTTGTCGTGTAGGATCATTACCTTCTTGTAGTTCTTTCCAGAAAGCCAGGTATCAATATTCCGATTTAGGAAATCAATGTAGTAGTCAGCAGTTACATTCTTGCCAGCCGGTGGGATTTCCCAGAAAGCGATCCCGTTCCAATATAAGCCCAAAATAAGTTTGCTTTTGGGACCAAGAGTATTATGAATATCCAAAAGTGGTGGTGACTCTTTTTCAGCAAGTCAAAACTTGGAGTGGGTTTGATCCTTCGGGGACCTCAAAAACACCAAACTGTCACCTATAGCCAAAGTCTGTTGGAATAGTTGTGAATGTTTCCCCAGTAGCTGCAGATTAAGGTTTGACGCTGTAATTCTAGCTTTTCCATTTTCTGGGGGTCAAGTCATGAACAATATCCCCAGCCTCTTACTTAACTTTAAATCATCAGTTAAAATTCGTTGAATAATAGACTGAGTAATGTCTAACTTCTCGGCAATCTCCATCTTTGACCAGTCTTTTTTTATCTTTTAGTGCCAGCTACATGTACAGCCTCAACACGTTGATCGTGATCAAGGTGTATATGGGGAGCCCCATCTCTACTCTCTCTAATATCTCACGGATTTTCTTGAAAACGCTTCACCCAAAATTTTAGCGCAGATAGAGAGTACGCAGTTTTGCCAATACTATTCTGCAATATGAATTTCCGAAGCGATGTACCCACTATGTACATGAATTTTAATTAATCCTTTCTGTTAAAATCAGTTACAAACGAAATGCCTCTTTATCCAACCATAACTGAATCACGCAAAAATTCGTTGTTTATCTATCAATGCAGGAAATTGTACATCACAACACGTTGACACAGTAATAAATAAAAATACTGCAATTATACTTGTAATAACAAAATAATTTGATTGTCAACTTTGACTGAATTGACCTAATATTAGCAAAAAGTAAGATGAACTCGGCGATGTTAAATACGTCCATATCTATGTCATACCATATGTGTGTACCATTATAGCAGTTTAGGTTTGGAATTTGATCACAAAAAACTGTTAAAGCTTTTAGAAATTTATCAGACTCTTAGTTATATCGATGCATGAATCTAACTTTTTGTTTTTTACGAAATATAAATTATTAATATAAGAATAGTCACGCTTCTTTTTAATTTTTCTGATCTATGTACTGAGCATGAATATTATATACAAGGTACTATCATCGAAAATGCATGTCTTAGCACCTCTGCGTACCACTTTTGGGAACAGAAGGACTGAAATTTATTAACCGGAAAAGAAGCTGAATAAATGCATTAATTTTTGTTATAAAAAAAAAGATTCAACATACTTAACAAAAATGTTTATTCAGTTTCTCAATGTTTGCATAACAATACGCTAGATGTCGCGGCAAATAAAGACATGATCGCATTCGATACTATACTCTATTCAGAACAGCAAACTTAAAAGAGTGAATAACGTTTAAGGTAATTTCTGTTAATTTTCATGTATTTGACAGACAGAGGAGATTATCTGGAAAGAGGGTACATACACTTTTGATCGTACTTATTATTTTGCTATTCCGGAACAGAGCATAGTAACATTAGAACGTTAACAGTGCATTGGGAGGAGATAAATGACATTTCTAATCGGTTAGATTTTTTTTTCTATTTCTGCGTCGCAAATGAGGCGGCTGATTGCTTTTGTGCTTGCATGTCTTAGCAATGTTTAGTAATTTATGTCAGCTTTAAAAAATCATCGGCCGTCATTTCGTCCGAAAATTTGGGTAGACAGCAGAGTTCCGCCCTTAATTTTTCAATGCAGGTAATTTTTAAAAAGGAGGGTAGGTCCTTTTTAGAATTATCTGGCGCTGATTATGATGGTGCTTTACGGATGGTTCACTGGCTGTACGAGTTCATACGTGGGTACTGACACTGACAGTTGGTTCTATGAAAAAAAGTTGTATCTTGCGTGTGCGTCTCCATTTTATCAGTTTAAACTTAAAAAATACAAAAGTGCGGTCTTTCGCCTTATCTGCTATTATATTAGTTACTCTTTGTTTTTGTTAGATTATATATCAACGGTTTTTTCGTAGGAAATTTTGTCGTGTTGCATGGCTTTCGCATACTTAAAAGCCCCAGTTATAATATCAAAGAGTCCACCTCAAAACGTCAGGGCGTCTTCTCATTCAGTAATACTTGTGTTTTGGCGCTGCTTGTACTAGTCGCTTAGTGCGACAGAGAAGCCACTCCCTCCACATACATACGTCTCTACGAAGCCGAAGTTATTCAAATGTAACCGATATTTTTTGTAACTACCCTACACTTCGAAGACATTTTGTAATTAACTACTCTGTACGCCGTTTCATGCTCGAAATGACGGGCGTACTTAAACACATATTCGAGGTGTGATATTTGTGTTCAGATTTGTGAAGAATTAAGTCGTTTTCATGCTATGTGCTACTTATATTATTATGTATGTCATTATTAGGTTTATTGTCTATGCCATTTAGTATAGTGAGACTATGTGATTGATATAGTAAAATGCCGCAATATGGACTTACCTGTATTAAAAATAAATAAATAATAACAGTATGTTGTCTTAAATATATTTTATATTCCAGATTGGATACAAATCCAAGTAGTCAGATTTAAAGTACAAAATATAAGGTCAAATTGTAAACATTTTAAAGTTATAGTATTAAATACGCGATCATTATTTGTTCGACTCTAGCTATCTGGCCACTCAGATATTATTCGTCTCTAAATTCTGCTTAGAATGCCAGAATTATAAATAAAAATATACCCACTTTACAGATGATTTCATCTTTTTTTTTCTCTTCACCTTTGAGTCTTTTGAAATTCATCTATTTAATGTAATATCAGTGAACAGGGTATGATTGTAAAAAGACCTACAAATAAAATTTTGTTAACAGAAATTACTTGTGTAGTATATTAGGTAATTTTACAAATTCTATAAGTTATTTATTCAGATTTCACACAACAATTTTTTCATTCATTTTCTATTGGCATTCTTTTGATCTTTGAAAATCACATCATAAATTTTATTCATAATCGTAATTCATGTATATTTGTCTGTAACGATGGTATATTGAGAATAGCTGTGAGTCAATGTTTATGTCTGAAATATTATATATTACTAATGCTAAGTTCGGTTATTTATGGATATTTAGATTATGCATTAGCTTTACCAGGATCCCAGCTTAACACTCAAGAAGCTTTCCAGAAATCAGTTGCAATGTTTCATCCACATATTACATACTAATACAAAGTCTGTGCTCATTGGTACACGGGTATTATCATACAAATTCACTGTGTTGTCCTCACTCATAGACAATTCTACAGCACATTGACAAGCTTGTAACCGTCTATTTCTAGCGACGGACTTATTTTGTGACAGCAAACTTAGATTGTGCAGTAGAAAATTATATAAAAATTACAGTCTCGATTAAAAAATCTAATTTCGCTAACTGCATTAATAAGTTTGCGTGTTATATATTATCAAAGTATAAATGTCTAACAGGAGGATATAAGCCATAGTGGTGAGACTAACTCGACGGAACCGACGCCGTTTTCAACACCGATTCGGTCCCCCGAGCCTGACGAACAAGCTGTAGACAACGAAGTGATAAAATCGCCAGGAAATAGCATAAGTGATGAAACGGACTGTGATAATAATTTAAGAGATAGTCAGACTATAGAGGAGGAAGACGATGTAGTTTGCGCCAACGAGATCATTCAGAATAATGCTCAAACAGAGAGTGTTGGCACTAGTCAAACAGACGCTAGCTTGGAACAAAGTAACCAAACAGTTAACATTCAAAATGAAAATATCCAAATAATTGACAATCAAAATGAAAACAACCAAACGGTTGACAATCAAAATCAAGATATCGAAACAATTGACAATCAAAACGAAAACAACCAAACGGTTCACAATCAAAATCAAGATATCGAAACAGTTGACAATCAAAATGAAAATATCGAAACAGTTAACAATCAAAATGAAAATGACCAAACAGTTGATAGTCAAAACCAAGGTAACGAAACAGTTGAAAATCAAAATGAAAATAACCAAACATTTGATAGTCAAAACGAAAATAACCAAACAGTGGACGGTCAAAACGAGAATGATATCATTGCGCCGATTTGTACAGAAAATTGTGATATGACATCAAATAATAATGAAATCAATGAAGATATAAATGACAATGTTAGTGCAGAAGTCAATGAGGCAGCTATAACTACGGTGACGAATGATTTGACATTCGATGAGAATCACTTTAGTACGCCAGTGGGGGGTGCTACGCCGGAGCGGTCGCCCGTTGGACGGAGGCGGAGAGACACTAACAGCTCACTCGATGATTCGGAGGTAAGGCGCGGGGGAACAAGTGCGGGGTGAGAAACGGAATGTATGGTCTTAAATAAAAAAAAAAAGACAAAGGCGATATTAAATTAAAGATCAAGAAGTTCTTAAGTGACCATATCAACAGATATTTGGTGAGATAGAGGCTTATTTTAAATATAATCAGATACCGTTGTTGAAGTATCTAACGGTTTTGGGTAGTAAAACTAATAAAGTTGCATTTTTAAGAACAATACATTTTAACGACTGATTTTTATTAAAATCCAAATGTATGTATATGAAAGAAAAATGAAAAGTTTGATAGTGATATCGAAAGGAGATTGACTGCAGGTGATAAAGTGAATCGTGCCCTGCATTCCGTAATGAGTGGCCAGTCAGTCTCACAAAAAGTTTGTCTGGCTATTCACAATAGTGTGTTGGTTGGTACCTACACTTATCTACGGCAGTGAATCGTGGGTATGGCAAAAGAAGAACGAAAGTTCTGTGAATGCGGTGGAAATGCGTTCCCTGCGGAGTATCTGTGGAGTCACCCTGACTGATCGATTGAAGAATAGCGTGATAAGGAATCGGTGTAATTGAAGTATGATGTGGTGACAAGGATCGAGAAAGGAATGCTCCAATGGTTTGGTCATTTAGAAAGAATGAGTGAGATTGACGAAACGAATATACCGGGCAAACGTAAATGAAGTGTCGCAAGAACCTACCTTGATCAAATCAACAACTTGTTTCAAAAAGGTCAAAGCATCCTTCAAAGGTCAAGTTCTTAGCCCCCTTATACGACGAAAGTCTATAAAATGATGTATGGATGTGGATCGGGTGAGAGAGATGGTTCAGGATCGTAGTATGTGGCAGACCGTGGTCTCTGCCTACCCTTAAGGGATACCGTCGTGTGTGTATGTATGTATATTTATGAATTAATAGGTCTCTTGGGGTAAAAGTTACTTAATAATATTACCTTTATGCAGTAATCAAATCTTGTTAGTGTAAAATTAAAATTGTTATATATTAAATCCGCTGTCACTCAGAAGACGATACGATAGAATTTGTATTGGGTTATATATTTTGCAATCAAATTTAAGCTTTTTAATCATTATGAAAAAGTTGATAATACATTGCGCGTCGGGCCCCGCACCCCTATCGCCCGCAAAACGGAGTGCTTTGGGAAATTGTCTATGATGACGTGTGAGGCACAACACGCTGCCGCGCCGCCCCTGACGCTTGTGTCACTAACACGCCCACCGAGCCGACTTAACGCCCAGAGACAGACTCTGGACAGTGACTAAATAGTTGTATTGTAGCATCAGAGGCTTAACCGAAGTAGTGATTTTCATATGCAAAGGTGCTTCGGTTTTGATCGAAAAGTAGGCCAGTTTAAGTAACTAGCGTTATTAGTTTAAACGCATTATTATATAGTGTATTGTATTCATAATCACTTATACTCTTTGGGTTTTGGTATCTCAACATACATTGGGCAAAGATAATTAAACTGTACACAGGTAATAAGTATTAATTTATTAAAAACACTTCATCGCTCTTAAATATGCTTCCAAACACGATACAATACAGATAAAAAAGGTGTAATGACAGACTGATTTTAGTAGTGATACTCTCTGGTGCTACAAGTCATTTGGCTATTTTGATATAAAAAATCTGAAAAAAAAATAACGTGTGCTTATTTAAAATGTCTATCCTATAAGTATCCAAGTCCATTGTCACTCTGTTATGAATCCCTGAAGCTTAACAAGCATATGGCTGTGTATTTATTAGAGGGCAAATTCTGGAACATGCCGCTTGACATGAACTTGACAATTCTGAGACAATATTGTGGTACATATTTTATCTCGTCCATACACCAATTAACGGCTGGAGCACTCTTCGCGCTCGCTACCAAGTCCGGTGACGCTGTAAAGGCTAATAGCGTTTCTCATGCCGAAAAAAAGAAAAAAAAAACAATATATTTTGCTAAATTTCGGGCAATTATTCTTACAGCCGCAGCATGTAGATATTATCCGTGATAAAGATGTCCTTGTACTATCAAAAAACTTGAAGCATCACCACCATAAGGGTGTATTTCGTATGCAGTGTCTGGTGGTTACAATATATGAATTCGTCTCATTATGATTACTGCTTGTAAGCGAAAAGTTTTCGGAATTGATAATGCTTTAAGTTTATCGATAATACAACACATAGAATTTGTTGTTCGTATAGAGCTTGGATTCAAATTCTTTCACAACATATATAACATTGGGCTTGGAAACTTTTAAATTCGACTTTTTCCCTGTAATTTCGTTGATTAACAAAAATAACCCTTATTCAGTAACTATTAACGCTTTATTACATTGCTTCTTTTTCTAATTGGTTTGACATGATTTTCTTATCTTACACGTTTGCTTGTGCTGTTACGCTTAGTCTAGAAGTCAGTATTAACATATTTTTACCTTCTTGTAGTAGTGTGTTCAATGCTTGTACGTAGTTTGATTGACGCTTTCGATTGTATTCTATGTAGATTTTTTTATATTCAAGCTTTTATCTTTGAACATTGTACTGTTTGGTTGAGTATTGTTTTCATACGCTATTGAGTATATATTGTTCTGAATCTAATTAGATTCGTTTGTTGAACCGTTGTTCTTTTTACTCATATCCTTGGTGTTTCAAGATGTTTATAATAATCACATTAAACGTAACGTAACTTATCAAAATTATTGATTTAATTGAAGAGTAATTAATAATTTAGTTTCGCGTATGGAAATTTTAGCTTACCACAGACTTACATGACTATGGCTGATATTTATATTAAGTGTGATCCCAAATTCCCAGAATAAATAAATGTTTCAAATATACCGCATAATAAACGCCTCAAAATTGATAAAAAATCAATACTAAAGCGATTTCCAAAATGACTCGGTATTGTATGTTAAAAGTCGGTCTTGTTCTTGCAGTTTTGCGATACGATCAACACCGAGGGTGCAACACAGTTGCCAAACTTAAGATTTATTACGGGTATCACTAGATCCAAGCTGTTATCTCCTTTACAGTATTGATGCCGATGATGCGCCAGCGCGTGATGAGGCGCCAACGTTAAGAAACAGTCACGCGCCCGAGAATTGTCTCTGTAACGCACCATGCGTTTGCGCGGGAAATTTTGTAATAATAAGTAAATTGCCTTCCGGGAAACCCATTTCTACACAGCACATCTTCTCGTGGCCGGTGGTGAATGTGTTAAATTTTGTAGTTTAAACTCCTGGGTATAATAAATTATCACAAAATAATATTGTGTGATAACGTCAAGTTTTCATGAGAAGTCAGACTATGAGACCGCAAGACCGATTTTAAGCTTTTCTGAGAGACTGAATCTTCAGCTGTGCAGTTTTGATGGCTTCCAGCCTTCAGAACGAACAGGATTCTGAAGTTCTTATTTAGTATTAGTGTCATTAAAAATCGGGTCTGTTTTGTAGTTACGTCTTGCGAAAATTTATGACTCCAGGATCATTACAGATTTCGGACATTGCAATATATTCGTACGGTTGTAAATTGACAATTAAGTCCGTTAAGATTTTTCTAATGTTTTTTTTAATAGTTAATCTGCGGATTTTAGATTACGTTCAATATTGATCTCAGCGGTAAGTGTAAGCATCCTTGTTCCATGTGAATCAGACGCTAGTATATTTCCTTCAAGGGTGTGCGAGGCTTGTCGTATGGGATCTCAGGATTTGTACTGTATAGCTTCGTAAAACGATAACATCAATCACGAATTGGAACTAGAATTTGGTAAATAAGCGTTTATTGCACTGTGTATAAGGAAGTGTATTGCCAAATTGGGGAACAGTTTTACCGCCATTCTTATTAGCGACACTGTATAATGTTAATTTTTACATTTGGTATAAAATATTATAATATTTACAAGTACATCATAAGTATTCGACTAATTATTGATATACCTGTAACTCTACCATAACTTAGTAAGTTTATAATTTTTATGAAAGACCTGTACAGCGCCCGTAGCGGACAATCTGAAAACTAAAATAGAGAAAATTATAAATATGGCCGCAGACATTCTTTGACTTAGTCATGGCAGAGTATGGTATGTTGTATAGATGTTTGAAAGTTTTGGTGATGGTTTAATTATGACTTCTTCGTTCTTGTCGAAGAATTATTTTGTGAATTGTCTTGTGTTGTATATGTTATATTATTGTCTTGTAATTATTCGTAAATGAACATTCTAGAGTGCTTCCATTGCGTCTGGTTTAATAACGCGTACCGATTTGGCAATATACAGACCGGTCACGCTCGAAGTAAACACGACCTTCGCTAAGTAGAAAGGATGGATATTTGTATGGGTTACTGTATCATTACGGCATGTCGTAGGACGAGACAGATGGTTCTACAGACAGCACCAGGAGCAGTAGTGCCAGTAGCAGTCAGAGTCAAAATATACCAAACAGTGACGGTACGTACTTCAGAGCTTTATACCTATATTACTTGGTATATCTATATTGTCTGTGGTCTAAATTTGTTGATCAAAATCGAATTCTGTTGTCACATTGATGGTAATTCTGTTGTAATAGAACATAACTAAATTTAGTCTCTCCCTAAAAAATCCTCCCTAAATTTATTCTCTCTTTTCCTAATGTCAAACGCCAAAACGAGATTAGCTACAATTCAGATGTTGTCAGTTTTGCTTAGACACGTTAGAATTAAGAAGTTTAGACGTAATCTTGGAACATGCAGACTGAAGATACCCAAAAAACGCAACATTTTTTGTACCGTTTGATAGAAATGTGGTTGGTTCTCGCTAAAAATGTTTGCTGCCTCGGTTTGGTGTTTACCTTTAGAAAAGATAGGGAGAGTCTAAATTTAGTTTGTGTTACATCAGCATCGATACCATTGATTTTGAAAAAAAATGACGTTTTAAATGTCACATTATAATCAGCTTTACCGTAGTATTTGGTAGGTGTGGAAATATTCCACACTTTTTATCATCACGTGTGTTTAAAATTATTTCTCCTTTTGCCGGGTGCTCTTAATCCAGATCTTTGTTGCCAGACCCTGTTGTCCTTTCGACCCGATTGTCTTTGTTCGAATTTCCACATCCTCAAAGGTCAGTCCATTAGTTTCCATATCTTG
>WUAW01015579.1:6538-16593 GCA_017165845.1 Thaumetopoea pityocampa | reverse complement strand
CAGACGCCCCTAATTAGTTAATATGAGTTAGATTTTCAGAAGCCCCTAATTAGTTAATATGAGTTAGATTTCAGAAGCTCCTAATTAGTTAATATGAGTTAGATTTTCAGAAGCCCCTAATTAGTTAATATGAGTTAGATTTTCAGAAGCCCCTAATTAGTTAACACGAGTTAGATTTTCAGAAGCCCCTAATTAGTTAATATGAGTTAGATTTTCTGAAATATCTATAATGTGCAGACAATGATGTTTTACAATTTTATAATAGGACTAGCTTTTGCCCGCGGCTTCGCGACGTGGAAAATCCCGAAAGAATCGTATAAAAAGTCTTAAAACCACTTTTATTTGAGCTCTCGTCTCTTACCGACGGCTACTAAAGTAGAGATTAAGCTATTTCTTCAATTCTACTGGACGGATTTTGATGAAACATGTCGCAGTAGTTAAATCGGAATAGTATCTTTAAGTGCGTAATGGTTTGACCAAAATCTACTCGTTGGTTTTTGAGTAAAGCTGGAAGGAACAAACAAAAAGACGCAATGAAAAAAAAAGATGGGTTTGGTCTCAGAAGCCCTTGATTAGTCGATATGAGTTAAATTTTCTGAAATATCTTTGATGTACAACGATGTTTTACAATTTTATATTAGTATAACATACATAACTAACGACATACTGCAGATGTACGACCAGTTCGGGTGGCAAATTCTGTTCAACTCGCCGCTGTGGCTGCAGACCTTCTTCGCGACGTCAGGGTTCCTCACGGCGTACTCGGTGCTGCGGGCAGCCGCCGCCAGCCCCTTCACCTTATGGAAGTGCTTGTCCTCTATAGTTAACAGATGGATCAGGTGAGAATTATCAGTTCATATGAGGAGTATTTTGATGAAAAATACCACAGTATTTAAGTCGGAATAGTACCTTTAAGACTGTAATAGTTTGATCAAAGTCTACCCGGTGGTTTTTACGTCAAGCTCAAACAAATAAACAGCGACGGATTTGGTTTCAGAAACCCTTAATTCATTGATACCCAAAGTGGTCTATATTGACCCCCAGGGGTCGATACAGATCACATTACAATAAGAAATTTAAATTTTTCGAAGCGAGCAGTGCTACCCGCTCTCAGAAACACATTAGAAGTCAATGAATTTGCATAAATTCAATATTAGTTAAGTAGGAGGTCCACCCAAAAGCGAAAAATATGGCCAATTACTCTAAGAGGTATAAAAGTTTGCGAACCTCTGCCTTAATTAGTCGATCTGAGTATTTTTTATATATCTTTGATATTTATATTTAACAATTATATAATATTATAGATAATTGTTGATAATAGTAATATAAAGTATTGAGTCGACCACCAAATCAGATTAACGCCGGCGGCGATGTTCGTTCTCTGGTTCACGGCCGCGTGGCTGCCCCTGCTCGGCGCGGGCCCGCAGTGGTCGTGGCTGGTGGAGGCCGAAGTGGCGGCCTGCTCCGAGCGCTGGTGGTACCACCTGTTGTACCTGCACAACCAACTGCACAGCGGCAAGCACTGCATGGCACACACTTGGTGAGTATCTGCCTATACGCATAAGGCCAACGTGATGGACTATAGGGGCTATAGCCTAATCCCTCTCATTCCGAGAGGAGACTCGAGACAGGCGCGGGGTGGCCAGCCTTTCAGTGTTGTACGTGAATGTCGCTATTCCGCTACATGGGAAATCCCGAAACAATCCTAGATTTATATAAAAAACCTTAGAACCACTTTTATTTGAGCTGTCGTACCTTAGTGTCGGCTACTAGAACAGGGATCATCATCTTCAATTTAACTGGATCTGGATTTGGATGAAACCTGCGGCAGTATAAAAATCTTAAGACTGTAACAGTTTGACTAAAATCTACTCGCTGGTTTTTGTGTGAAGCTCGAACAAACAAACAAACAAACATTTCAACACAACAACGGATTTGGTTTCAGAAGCCCTTAATTAGTTGTTTTGTTTTTAAATATCTTTGATTTACAAAATTTGACATTTAACAATTTTTTAATAGTGTATATTTCGATGGTTGTTTGAAATAGTTTCATTTTTAAATTTATCATGTTCTCAGGTATATAGCGGCAGACGTGCAACTGCACGTAGCAGGAGTGCTTCTGCTGCTAGTTCTGATGAGGTACCGCAGAGCGGCGGCGCCGGCGCTGGTGACACTGCTGGCTGCGTCGGCGATGGCCGCCGGGCTGGTGGTCTATTACCAGCGCCTTACGCCTATTATCACTATTCAAACGCCTGAGTAAGATGCCTATCAGTTGATGGTGTTCTTGCCATAACCTGCATGCATGTCGAGTGTTTTTTCGTAGTAGATATCCCTTGTATAGTAAGATAATGCTGCTATAAAAAAATTCACTGTTCTGGATCCCTTCAGCTTGTTACAGCGGTTACTGCGGTAAAAACTGACGTGACTTTATTATTAAGGACTTTACTGGAAACACTCTGCGTTAGGTTCCTGACAGTGTAACTCACTGTCAAAAACTTTAATAAAAGCCGGACAGGTAGGACATGTAAATATTTGGCTGAATACGACCGTGAAAAGATAAACATTGTCCGATTAAACCAGAACGCCTGGTAACGGTATTTTCTTACGTTTTATATAAGAGTGGGCAAACGTGCAAGCGGGTCACCGGATGGTAAGTGATCACCGCCGCCCACAGACACTCGCAGCACCGGAGGGATCGCAGGTGCGTTGCCGACCTTTAAGAAAAGTGTATGGAAGCTCTTTTCTTGTAGGTCTCCAAGTACACTATGTTTTTTAAATAGTTGAAACTCTTGTCACATTCCGCCGCATTTAGGACCATTATATTTCGGATACTTACTCGGTGTACTCCTAAGGTTTCGAAGCTCAACCATCCAAGGAATTGTTAGCATACCCGTATTTAAATACTTGAGGGAATACGGCCACTTCTTGTTCTAAGCGCTGGCAACACTACCTGTGGCGCCTGGCGTTAATATTTGATGATATCAGCCGATTTGTTCTATTTTAGCTGCCTTTTTAAGCACAGGACCTTATGTAAATTTATGTTAAGCACATAAAATCATTGAAATTCAAACACACGATCTTCGCCTCTGAAAGACGTAGCAGAATCAATTACTATGATGCTTTAATCAATTTTAATGCGTACTATGAAAGTAGCCATTGGTCCTAATATTCCAATTGTCCAGGGTCCTTCGCAGCACGTTCGCCAGCTCCGTGGTGTGGACGCGGCTGTTGTTACCGGCGTGGACCAACCTCTCCGGGTACGTGTGCGGCGTCGCAGTCGCCTTCGCACTTAGTCACCACCACGCCAGCACCGAATTCAAACTCAACCAGAATAAGGTATGAGAAGTACCTCTATTGTGCTGTCTTAGCATGATAATATCGTCACTACATATCTTCGTATGGGTGTTGCCAGTGCCGGCTGAGGACATCGCCAATACATCCATCAGAATAGTGACCAGTACCGTTATTCAGCGATTCGGCGAACATTCACAGCGATTCGACGAATATTCACTGTGATTCGACGAACATTCACTGCGATTGGACGAAAATTCACCGCGGTGAATAAATAGATCTTAAACCTCAAATATACAAATATGACGAATGATTGGTGCAGTGACAGTGACCCCATATTCTGTGCCAATGAGTCCCATGTTCGAATCCCGGTAGGGACAAACTTTGTGTTATGAGCACAAATGTTTATATCCGAGTCATGGACGTATTTATCTATTTATGTATTATGTTTATCTACATGTTTATATAAGTATGTATATTGTTGTCTAGTACCCAAGATACGGGAAATTCTAATTTGAGACTAGATCAGTGTGTATGGAAGTGTCTAGAATATTATTATTATTATTGTTAAAATAATCTATTTAATTCTACACTGACTGGTTGAGAGAGAACGCGCAGTATAAACCTGTGGATATAGAAGGATAAGAGAGGATTTATAAAAAATCATTGCACAGTTAGTAAACTTATAAATTCTCCTTTCTTTTATCCCATTCGAGACCGATTGCACGCCATCTGTGAATTAAATAATTGCACACATTAATTAATTAATTCTCAGACATCCGAGACTATAAGACCGGTTGCACACCGTGTGTGCAATATTAATAATAAACACTTATGCGAAATCACGAATTAGGCGATTTCCATAGTAAATAACTTTTTTTTTATTAAAAATGTACAATAAAAAAAAGAAATTCCGCCCCGGGGAACGTGTTCAAAAAAAATATCGCCGTCTCGAACGGAGTAAGGAAGGTAGTGAGGGCGTTCTCCGTGTTCCAGTGGTTTGGTGCGTTGTTCAGCGCGTCGCTGGCGCTGGGCGGGTGCGCGACGGTGGCCGGCACGGTGTTCCTGTCGGACTCCGCGCTGCCCCGGTGGGCGGCGGCGCTCTACGCAGCCCTCGACAGGACCCTGGTTGCGATATTCATGAGCGTATTCATATTGGGATGTTTCTCAAGATGCAAGTGTAAGTTTGTACATGGAGGATGGGACGGCCTTTGTGTGGAATGCTACTTGGGTCCAACACTCTGGTACCGTCTCATCTTTCACAGACAGTCATTGAGGCTGGTGGCGCGACTACCGGTGCTGAGTTCCCATTACATTTTTGAGGTATTTGGAGTACAAACTTTAGGGTCTTGGGGGAGCAGGAGTTCACAAAGTTTTCAAAGAGATCGCGGCCAGTCTGGTCAGCACAACACGCGATCAGAACGCTGGCCGCTATTCAGCTCAACGTTTAGCAATAGTTATACAACGAGGGAATGCGGCCGGCGTAGTGGGCACCCGACCGACCGACAAGAGTGCACCCTTCTTAGAATATTTATAACTTTATCATTATTTTATTTTTACTATCTGCATGAAATGAAATATAATTAAATTTGTATATCTACACACATATGTACATATGGAAACCGACTTCACCAAATGGTACCACAGGTTTTCGACAGATGGCGTTACATTTGAATGTGGACACTATCATAGAAAGCTGAATCACGGTGAAGAAAATTAACAACAACATAGAATACGTCCCGATATCAACCGTTGGGGCAGTGGCAGGCCCTGCCAGATGTAACACTCGTCTGGACGAAAGATCTTCCTTTTTATAGGAACTACTCCTCATCATCATCATTTCAGCCCATAGCTGTCCACTGCTGAACATAGGCCTCTCCAATCGAATTCCAGCGCGACCGGTCTATAGACATCTGCATCCAGCAAGACCCAGCGATCCTCACTACTCCTGCTACACTTTAATCCATACACATATTTCTGATGTTCCCTAATGCTGCCTCTTATTTAACACCTTTCTTTGAGTACTGATACTCCAATCATAACAGAAATTTTCACTCTAAAATTTACTCATTTGGATGGCTTTAGTTACTTTCCTTGTCCAATATGTCTTCGTTTGAAATACGATACCCACCGAAGCCGAGATTTGCACTACCCGCGCAGCATTCAACCGAAAGTTGGTGAATTTATTTTCCAGGAATTGGCAGAATCATCATCATTATTATAGCTTGGCAACTATTTTATATTACATTATATTACTAGCAAATACTCTATTATCTCAGCACTACCCAAACACAGACTGCCACTAAACGTGTATGAAGTTTAAAAAGTAAATATTTAATTTGTATAATAAGTGGTCTATGTAGTTCAAGTCATAGTTATTGGTCTATGCATTCAAGATAACTGGTGAAAGTGATTCATGGCCGATATTATTCAATCCAATCAATCAAAATGTCTACAACGTTACAACTGCGAAAATGTATGTTATTGCATCACACAAACTACTGAATGATGGCGTTTTAACAAATATAGCTCGAAAAGGATATTGGTTATAAATTATCATTATTATCAACTACTTGATTATATTGTTGATGCGAGCGAAGCTGCGCGTATCAATTAGTTATTATATAAGGGATGAACATAAGAGAAAACAATATGTTATGAAATAATGTAGTCGCCCACAAAATTTCTAATTATCTTTACGAGTAAAAGGTTTTTAAAATATTTTTCAATTTTTTTTTAAATCTATATGCAATCGTGTGACAAGAAAACAGAACAGCTTTTATACTGGTGAGCTACGCGGTGGAATAAAGACGAGGTAGAGCATCGACCCTTTGGACTGAGCTCCTCCTAAACTTTACATTCGACATCTAATATGCACAACACAAAAGACAAATCTCTGATCACCAGGGCATAAATAAATAAATCATCACGTCCGTTGCACATCACGCAACATCTTTTTTAAACTCTTTGATAAACTACCTATTTGTTTCTAAATTTTCTGTGATATTGTCAATTTTTTGTTTTGTTTTGTCAGATTTGTTTTACGATGGTTTCAATACATTACAGATCATTGTTCCTTCACCACCTTTGCCGTGTGGCGCCGGCGTAATAATAGCGTCACTCCAACTCTTCGCGGATGGTGTGAGAAACAGCTGAGGGGTGTGCCGGGATACCGGGCGGGAGCGTTTTACTGTAATTCTGTCATAATCTACCGCGATCTCTAAGACGCCTGCCAAGCATGAAGATTATGCTAAATTAACCTCTTTTTAAGGTGGAAGCCCGGTCCAGCAATGGACTTTTACGGGTCGGTGAATAAGAAGAAGTTCCTTCACTAACGCGTCTTATTTATATTTTCTTATCGATCCGTAATAATGCACACAGCATGAAGAATGCAAGAAGACGCCAAAGGAAGCCGCAAAATCGCATGCTTTAAAAGTAGCTGTCGTGCCTGGTGTGAATTTTTTTCTCGTGTGGACCTGAAACGTAACCTGTGTGTCTAAACGCATACAGCTGTCAGCACAACGCAGCGGTCATGTGGGGCTGGCTGCCACTAGAAATCATCCGTATTTGGCGCTTGCCCGACCGCGGGGCTTGGCGAGCATGGCTGCGATGGAGCCTGCTATGGCCTAACCCGATGACTAATGTGTTATAGCGGCAGTGTGCGCCGTGCTGGAGTGGCGGGGGTTCCACCCCTTGGGGCGGCTCTCGTACTGCGTGTTCCTCGTGCACGTCACCGTACTGCGGCTCTCATTGGCCAGCAACACGTTCATGGGACACGTCACTGTATTATCATTGGTCAGTATTGTATATTCAGGACCATTCTCCCGCGGGCATATGAAACGACTTTGTGTTTCGGTTAAGACTTTAAAAATTTGACTTCCAGATTTCACTGCACGTTACAACATCGGTGCTGTCGTACGCGGTGGCCGTGCTGCTGTGTCTGCTCGTTGAGCTGCCCGTGCTGCAGCTGTGGAAGGCGCTCGTCGGGAGTGACATTTTGGAGAGGCGCGCCTCCACATCGCCTCAGTCCACAGAGAACCCTTGCGACCTTGTTAACCAGATCAGGAAGAGACACGAAACATAATGTGGAGTGTATTTGTGAAAGAATGAACTTGGTGTCATTGTTAGATTTGAATCCCCCCCTACCTTTTTTGGAGGGATGTGATTCTAGGGTGGGTTCTGAAAATTGACTATCGTCCGACCTCATTCTGGTAGATCCCAGTAGCGATAGCTAGTATTATTTAGACGCCATTGTTTTATGTGCCTTTAAAACACGGATGAGATTTGGTCTAAACTAGATGTTATATTTGGTGACCTGTGTAACACCTGGCCGTAGTCAGCGGCCGCTTAACACTTTCGCTGCCAACTCCGCAGAGCGTATACGGAGAAATGAATTACAGCCCGCGCGCCGGCTCGAGAACATCGAATTCGGTATTAAATTGGCCCAAACATTCTTTTTTATTATTTCTGTATTAAATTAACTGCTCTTATGCGTGCGTTTATGTAAGAAATCTAAAAGGCGCATGCGCTCGACAATGCCAAATCTCGTGCCAGCCAAAGTGTTAAGTTACGGTTTCCTAACAAAGCGGTGCTGTTACAAAGCGGCCGTATGAACGGTAGACGTAAATGACGGCCGTTATAACAGTGACGGCACGTGGACGGTTGACGGCCATCTCTTCACTTTTTAAATAGAACGTGTCTATAGAAGGAAAACGGATAACCTCGATTTAGCGTTCATAGGGTATTTAGAAGATGAAAAATCATCAGAAGATGAAGACAATTGAGGACAGTATTATCTGAAGACAACTACTATAAAGATGTGTTAGCTACGTCTCATATAGCAGATCACCCGTGTAAATATAGAAATAAGACAAATCAAAAGATATAAATCAAAGTAAACATAGAATTAAGTCTTCTCCTTCTTCTTCTTGGCGTTATTAATCCCGACTTCCATTCCCAGGGTCCGCCTTCCTAATAAGTTTCCTGCACTTTGCTCGGTCTTTGACATCCTCAATCATAAGTCCCTTGGCTTCCATATCCTTGGTCACAACATCCAGCGAGCGCTTCTTAGGACGGCCCCGAGATCGCGCTCCAAGGACAACCATATCGAGGCATCTCCTAACGATGTAGTCTCCGGGCCGACGTATTACGTGATTGAACCATATCAGAAGTCTATTAGCATAATCTATACTACTATAAAATTGTTAAATGTCAAATTTTCAAAAATCAAAGATATTTAAAAACAAACTACTCATATCGACTAATTCAAGGCTTCTGAAACCGAATCCGTCGATGTTTGTTTGTTCGGGATTCCCGTAAAAACCAGCGGGTAGATTTTGATTAAATTGTTACAGTCTTAAAGGTACTATTCCGACTTAATTAATGCAGTATGTTTCATAAAAATCGGTCCAGTAGAACTGAAGATACAGCTTGATCCCTGCTTTAGTAGCCGCCGCTTAGGTACAAGAGGTCAAGTAAAAATGGACCATATACTTTTTATATAAATCTATCTATGATTGTGTCGGGATTTCCCATGTTCCAGAAAACCGACATTCATGCGGATGGAGCCGCGGTCAAAGGCTAGTAAAGATATATAGCTTTATTTAGCGTAGCGATAATTAGTAATTGTATTAATGTAGATTTTTTTATTTTAATTTTAAGTACCATGGAAGACAAAATGAGCAAGAAGAATATATTCATCTCTCGCTTACTCTTTGAATGAGAGAAGCTCTGCCATTGGTTGATAACAAACCTTTACGCAATAAGTTTGTGCCTGTAAGTTTGTAATAGCTTGTGTCTTGTAATTGTAAATAAATATTTCGTCAATATTTCGTTACGTTTTGAATTCAACTCAACCAACGAATATTTGAAATAAGAAGAATCTGTTGAAAAATAAATATCAAGAATTGAAGCTGTGTCTTAATCATACATACTTAGCTGAACCAGCCGGGCACCGATTTCGTCTCCTTTAAGATGGGTTAATAATAAGCTGAGATTTCCAACACTTAAACAGAATAGAGGCTGCCTGGATCCAAAAATGGATACCTACAAGCCACAGATGATGATAGTGAATTGATAGAGATTTTTTATGATAATAATGATTTTTCCTATAAAGACAACAATAATCCCAAATACACTAGATCTTGAATTCGAGCGTTACAGCTTATAGATGACAGAATTTAAGTAAGAACAATTTTCGTATTCGAGTTGCGAAAATCTCGCTTATTCCCCCCCCAAATACTGTGATCTCCAAAATGCCTGCCAAGCATGGAGATTATGGCAAATGCTTCTTTTTTAAACCTCCAAGGACTGGTGATGATGATGATCATGATATTATACAAGTAAAGGCAGATTTAATGCTGAAGGCATTTTCCACCAGTCAACCTTTAGGTAATGCAGAGACAATGAAGTAATGATTCATCAAATGAGGCGTGTGCTCGAACAACGCTGTATGTAGCAATTTTCAGTTTTGACAAAAAAAGAAAAAACATTATAAAGTTGCTGCAATAGCGTTTTATTGTGAAAATCCTTCAAAGTTATAATTATTAGGAACTTTTACACAGAAACTGAGTAACATTTAGAAACTTAAAAATAATCATTTTAAACAACATTCTTAATCTTATTTAGTAGAACAATGCTGTATGGCACATGACATACAGCGTTGTTCAAGTAAGCTGTAACAACATAGGAAGTTTATAATCAGCTCTGCTGATACTAAAAGCAGAAATTAAACATCTAAATATTAATTACTAGGTAGATCAATA
>WUAW01015577.1:0-11057 GCA_017165845.1 Thaumetopoea pityocampa | reverse complement strand
AAAAAAGCCCCCTCAGAATATCAGCATTGCAAAACCAGCCCCCCCTAGCCAACTTGACTTTCTACAATCGTTAACGCTAACAGAAATGAAAATAATGTATTGAAGTGACATTTCTAATCGCCAGGTCACCTGTAACTTAACGATTTGAAATGTCATTCCGATATATTTCACGCTTTCAGACTTTCACGCCTTAACTACTCAACCGATCATCGTGAAATATTGTACACACATTGTCAGGGGTAGAGAGAAAGAGATAAGATATTATATTTTTATAGAAAAAAAATGTACTTCAAACGATCTCGGACATGTATTTATGGACATCGACACGAGCGAAGCCGCGGTTAAAAGCTTGTACTATAATAAAACTGTTACTGGTTCAAATCTGTACACTGAATATTTTTCGAAAATCAGGATATACTTCCTTATCGATATAGACCGAAAAATTTTTTTTAAATTATTATCTATTAGTTCATCTATTTATGTACAGAATGAATATATAACATTGGAAGCAGTCGTGATTAATAAGCGTTATTTTATTAATTTATTAGCTTTTGGCCGCGGCTCCGCCAGCATGAATGTCGGTTTTCCGCTACATGAGAAATTCCGACACAATCATAGATTTATATAAAAAGCTCTCGTAGCTTATCGGCGACTACTAAAAGAGGGATCAAACTGTACTTTAAATTCTACCGGACCGATTTTGATAAAACATGCGGCAGTATTTAAGTCGGAATAGTACCTTTATGACTGTAATAGCTATACCAAAAGCTACACGTTGGTTTTTGCTTGAAGTCCAAATAAACAAACATCGACCGATATGGTTTCAGAAACCCTTAAATAGTCGATCCGAGTAGTTTATTTTTAAACACAAGCGGCCCTCGACTTTAGCACATTCTACTCTCGCACAATTCGCTATTTCGCAAATTTTTAGAAATTCAACTTTTTAACCATTTTACAAATTTTTGACTCTTATGGAAGAATGTGACCCCAATGAAGAACGTATATCTCAAGAAAATAAAAAAAATACCCGAAAGCACTTAAATCTTAACTTCATTAAGTTACATATTTATAAATAAATACTTTAAAACACAATTTTTGATGCATATTTTTTCACATCCCTCTACTTTCGAACATTCAACATTCGCACACACTTTCAGGAACCGATTATGTGCGAAAGTCGAGAGCCCACTGTGGTATAGATTAGCGTTTATTAATTGTGTAGAACTAAACGATCTCACGGCAAAATGAAATACAATTTGTATATAATTACGTTAGGACTGATTATACAATGCTCGTTTAAATGTGGCCTTTCTAATTCACGGACATGTTTAATATACATATCCGTATATACACACGCACGTTAATTGTATTATCTATTTAATAGGCTATAAGGCTGTTAATTTAATAATCCTTGGATTAATACTTGCCCTCGAAATCCGATCCGGAGATTGTGGGTATAGTCAAAGACTAAATTGAGTTTCCGACGTACATATATCGTGGTCTTACGGGTTAGATTTGCGGGGATCTAGCGAAGCTGTGGCAGAATGCGTATGTAATCACACGGCTTCAACGAAATGGACTCGAGAAAATTACCAGGGGAGTTACTCGTAATTGAGCGCGAGCCCATCCATATATTCTTTTTTTTTTAACACATTTAAGCTAGTACTTGACTGTAATCCCGCCTGATGGTAAGTGGCGATGTAACCTAGGATGATAAAACGCACTAGCTCAATAGAAACCTATTCACTCTTATCTTAAATATACCTACATTATAATCGGACGGAAATACTGACGCGGGAAGACTATTCCGGTCTTTGGCTGCACGTATTATGAACGTTGAAGTAAATCGCTTCGTACGAGTGGCGGG
Source organism: Thaumetopoea pityocampa (assembly GCA_017165845.1). Lineage (NCBI taxonomy): Eukaryota > Metazoa > Arthropoda > Insecta > Lepidoptera > Notodontidae > Thaumetopoea > Thaumetopoea pityocampa. Next base: position 9,190 of record WUAW01015577.1, on the reverse strand, counting down.
GATGTCTACGAGATATACGGCAAGTATTTCCCCCTAAACTGCGGTCATAAATGCTCACGCGTGTCCCATGGTGGGCCATGTGGAGCATGTAGACATGTAGGTGTGGGACCGAATGCGCGTTCAGTACTGTGCCCTTAATATCAGTGCAATATTCCCACTCGTCTTGTCTCAAAGAATGGAATAGTCTTCTTGTGTCTGTATATCCAACCGATTTTAATGTAGGTGTCTTTAACTGTTTCGCGCCGAGCGCCAAATATATGTGGCGTCCACGCCACGACCTCTAGGTACGAGCAATTTCGTATTTTCACATTAAAAATGTAAATATACTTGTTACATAGATTAGGGCAATAATTGTTTTATTCAGCACAGTTATTGTTTAAGACTTCACCATCCCCAGTCCATATTCGTCCCTACTACAGGGGCACGGACCTCCCCTGATCAGGCCCTCCTGATTAGGCCGTAGTCTACCGCGCCGGCCTAGTGCAGGTTGATAGACTTCACATACCAATATGAGCATACAGGTTTCCTCACGAAGTTTTCCTTCTCCGTTAAGTACATTGGTGTCTACAATGTAGACCGTACATGAATTACATAATAACATTAATATATATAATAACTCAGTGGTACGGGACCGGGATCGAACCCACGACCCTTCGATCGTAAGCCGTATCTAAAAGCACTATACCACCAATGCAATGCACAACGTTTAAGACTTAGAACAACATATACACTACAGTAACCACACGTACTGTGCATACTTCCGGTGCGAGTTTCCGCTCAGTGACGATACTTCGGCGGACAGGGCTGCCGTAGCGGAAGGGTTAAGATAAGAGCGAATAGCTTATTATTGAACTAGCGGGTGGGACTGCAGTCAAATACCAGCTTAAGTATGATAAAATACTGCGTATAAAAAAAGCCTTTCCCCTGGTATAAGAAAACAAAGAGTTATCGAGGGTGAGCTTATACGGCTGCCGATCGTCTGAACCAGCCCCGCAGGCGCACACCCCGCTGTGACTGTAGACTTTGGTCTCAAAAGCTATTCGTCATTTTATCGTTTTAATTTACCTACCGTTATTAATATAAATAGTCAATTATCCATTCATATATAATTACATGTCCTGACTGACTGATTCAACGCAGAGCCTAAATCACTGGGGCTACAAACTTGAAAGTTTAGCAGTTGATGCCTTTTATGTTGTAAGCATCCACTAAGAAAGGATTTTAGGAAATTTCACTCTTAAATGGGTAAAATAAGGTATGAACGGTTGTATGAAAATCCTTTATTTTCAAGTAAGAAAAACGAAATTTAATATACCTACTTGTGAAATGAAGAATTTTAGAAATTTATAAATAAATGTACACCTATATCGGCGTTTTTCAAAATTTTACCCATAAGAGGGTGAATTAGGGGTTGTGAGTTTATATGTGAAGTTCGTCACTTTTGAAGGAAGAGGCACAACGTTTCATGTACATATATGCTGCTTTTGATTAGAAATGAATGTTCATCAGATTTGTTCAAGTAAAAACGAAGATACACCTTGTTCTCTGTTTCAGTAGCCGCTCGCTACGAGAGCTCAAGTAAAAATGGCGTTGCACTTTTTTAATTTAGCATGAAAACCGAGATTCAAGAGTTTAGTACCAAATGTAGAATGCCTTATTACAGAATGCTTTAAGAACTAATAAAAAAACGCGTAATACATATTATGTATAAAATTTAAATAAATATGTAAAGGCACATATTTAGTGAACGGGAACGCGCTAGGCATTCGGACAAACGTACAATCATAAGTTGCACGCTCCGTAGTCGTCGCGGTCTGCTTGCTTATACTTAAGATATATTAAAGACATATCGCTTTCTAAGGTAACCCGAGATGGTTATAGTCTTAAAAATTTGCAGCAATATCAACTTTGTTTCGTTCAATATAAGATTCAGTCTCGTTTAATTTATATAAGAAACATTTGAATGTGTCTCGTTTGTAATTGCACTACTGAATTTAGCTAAATTTCTTAGCGGAACAACATTACAACAGTTTACCTCAGAGTCCGACTTTGCCTATTTCACAAAGGAGTTATAGAGGGGATCTTATATTAAAGTATGTCAACGTGGGTATTGATCCATTATACGGGACAATAAGTATGAAATCGTGTTTGTCCGTCTGTCTGTTTGTAACCTCTTTAACAGCTTTAACGTTTAATCGGCCGTTTTAATATTGGCAGATAAATGATACTGAATACGGATAATTGTCATTATCACCACTTAATAACCAATACACAGCTACACAGAACTGAATCGTGTGAAGCTTTAGATGCAAAATCTAAGGCAAAACTTGAAAATTCTTTAAATGTTATTCGACTATTAAATGCTTGTACCTTATTTCAGAAAGGTTATTCCCCCTTCTCTCTCTCTCTCTGTCTCTCTCTTACACTTTCCGAACATAAAGTGTAAGGTCCGATCGGAAATGTTTATTTAATATCGGCTGTGACCGAGAATGAAATAATTTTAAGACAAAAACCAAGTTCGAAATTGACAAAACTATAAAAATAACTTAAAAATATACAAAGAAAAAATAATAACAAAAATTTCGCAATGTAGTTGATTAAGCAAATCAAACTTAAACTGTGAATATAACTAGTTAACCCTTTGCGGACGGAGCCGCTCAACGGGCGAGCGTCAAAAATCGTTTCGACAAATTCGTACTGACCCTGCTGTGGTCTCGCGTCGTAAGTTTACATTACACGGGAGGATAAGACTTCATCAATAAATCATCATTTTCATTGAGAGGTAACTTGACCTCTTTTTGGTAACTTGATCGTTTAGATGTTTAGGACGACAGATGTACGGCTATATACCAACACTCATCCGCAAAGGGTTAACTATGGTTAATGAAAATCGCCTTGAGAAACGCCCGAGTTTAAGTCACGCTGACAGCACGAATACTCATTGTAGCAAGTCCATTGCTAGACGACCTTGAAGATGAGAATGAGAAGCAATATACAGCTGCTAACAAGAGGTGGCGAGGAATTGGGCAGAGAAGTGGGTTGAGAGTAATGTCAACAGTGAATCCTACTACCTTCTCCAACTAAATAAAAATTGATAGTGAACAACAGATCATTTGAGGTTTCACAGTACAGTAAGAGATGGGTGACGACGACATTATGCCGGCGCTACACAGCACAAATACTATGCAAATAGATTCAAAGCCTTTCCATAACCGACCAAGTTAGGACTGCTATTGCGCAATGTTCAAGTATATAACAGTTACATGCTACTGAAATTAAATATACAAAAAGTAATGTACAACAGACGCCACGAAAGTTGAGCAATATCCTTGACTACGCAGAAGGTTATTTTTAGGTCTAAGACTTCGAGTGAAGTGGGCGGGAGGGGTTTTCTAAGGCGCGGTTACACAGGAATGGTTGATCAGTTAGCCCTTTAAAATGTACACGCGCGAAATCTCCCCCACTACTGCGTGTAATGTACAAGTTTCGAGCCGTCTACTATACATCTTCTGGTTTAACGACAATGCAGTTAGCACTCACGCACAATCAACGTCGGCCGGGATTCTAGTTCCAGATAAATAACGAAAACAGTACTCACTCTAAGTTTCGGGTAGTAATCCGGCAACCTGTTGGGTTTCAAGTTGAGCGTGTTGCAAATCTCCCGGTGCAACGCCAGGATGTGTTTCATGGTGCCTGCCGCACAGAAATGGTCGAACATTTCCGCCGCGAGTGCGCTCTCTGGCGGAGTCGGCTCCGCGCGACCGCCGCGGTTCATCTTGATGGAGCTGTGGACAATAAGAAAACTAATGAGCATACATCACCATAGATGAACCCGTCTGTATAATACCATGACTGGATTACAATTTCAAGGACAAGGATTCATGAGAATTTTAAAGACTAGGCCCATGTCGTGGACTTCACGGACTGATTATAATGATAATAATAATAAGTTTATTTATTTTCTCCTCAATACAAGTCACAAGTAATTTACAAAATAACTATAATCATCAGTAGCACTAATGAGTGAGGAGCTGGTGTCTGAAGTAGGAGGAATACCTGTATTATTATGTGCCAAACCTACATTTCTATCAAAAGTTCTGTCGAATGTTGCGTTCTTACGTATCTTTAATGGGCACGTTCCGAGGTCACGTCTAAATTTTTATGCAGAACTTAATTTTCACCTGTCTAAACAAAACTGAGAGCGCCAAAATTGTTGCTATCTCGTTTTGGCGTTTGGCATTAGGAAAAATAGAGAGAGAGCCTAAATTTAGTTATGTTACACCATAATTTACACCAACCAACAACATTCTGAAAATAAATAATTATGTTCCACATACATTTTAACAAGCTGCGAAAGCAAATTCGCAGTATGTTTCAGCGAGTTCCGAGTGCGCTGAACATCCGCCTAGATAAGATACACAGAAATGCCACTCGTCACGCCGTTCACCCGTAATCGTCGTGTGACTAATTATAATTTGGCTGCAGCGTTAAACTATAATTAACGCGCAATAATTCACAATGCACTTAAGCCGGTGCATATGGAGTGATTGGCGTTATTAATGTTAAGGGTTCGTTCACCTTGACTGATTTTAGGGTCATTAAAATTTAGTAAATTAGCCGCATCCCCATATTAGGAAAATCGAGGGTTCGAATTCAGCCAAAGGCAAAAAAAATCGAGTGCTAATATTAGCATGCACTTATATCTTATTCATAGTGGGTCTCTACTGATATACAAATGAATAACATCGTAGGGAATGTGGAATTCACAAAGACAGACGGTAGACTGTGATCATCAGTCAAATCATCCCCTGGAATGGGTCACGTAACAGGTCCCACCTTGAACGGAAGACCTAATTAAAGTTCCATACTGCCGCAGTTCCATGGCCGATATAAGAGCCGATATGATGAAAGATATTGACTATACTCAACCTGCACTAAGTCAGCGCGGTAGACTACGGCCTAATCCCCCTCCAGATGAGGGAAGGTCCGTGTCCAAGTAGTAGGGACGAATGTGACTGAGAATGAATAGATAGCCTACAACAGCTATTCATTATATGCATTTCAAAATTACAAATAAACCCAATGCCGCCGTAAGTATATTTGATTTATTTTCATAATGAATTATATTTATTTACTAGCTTTTGCCCGCGGTTCCGCCCGCGTGAATGACGGTTTTCTGCTACATGAGAAATTCCGAAACAGACAGATTTATATACCCAGAACCAGTTTTACTTGAGCTCTCGTACCCTAACAGCTGCTACTAAATCAGAGATCAAGCTGTATCTTCAATTCTACTAGACCGATTTTCATGAAACATGCCGCATTATTTAAGTCGGAATAGTAAGGGTACTATTCCGACTTGACTGTAATAGTTTAATCAAAATCGACCTGTTGGTTATTGCGTGAAGCCCGAACAAACAAACAAACATCGACGGATTCGGTTTCAGAAGCTCTTAATTAGTCGATCTGAGTAGTTTGTTTTTAAATATTTTTGATTTTTGAAAATTTGACATTTAACAGTTTTATAATAGTATAAATTTATTTAAACCTCCCTCACAAAGGCAAATTTAACGCCTGAGGCATTCTCTGCCAGTCTTCCTTTGGGTGGTGCTGAGGTAGGAAAATAGGTGCAAAGGAATGACAAGGCCAGAGAATAAAATGTACATTCTAATACATATATGCATATATAACGATATGTATATACAGCCAAATCTACCTGGAGAGGTTTTTGCGTTTGCAGCAGTGTATCGTCAGCCGTATATCATATCTATAATATTAAGTACTTAATATTATAGATATTTAACGTAATTTAAGATGTTAAAAAATACTACTCAGATCCACTAATTAAGGGCCTCTGAAAGCAAATCCGTGGATGTTTATTTGTCTGTTTTTTCGAGTTTCACGCAAATACCAGAGGACAGATTTTAGTCAAGTTGTTACAGTCTTACAGATACTATTCTGACTTAAATACTGCGGCATGTTTCATCAAAATCGACACAGTAGAACTGAAGATACAGCTTGTTCCTTGTTTTAATAGCCGCTCNCTGTTTTTTCGAGTTTCACGCAAATACCAGAGGACAGATTTTAGTCAAGTTGTTACAGTCTTACAGATACTGTTCTGACTTAAATACTGCGGCATGTTTCATCAAAATCGACACAGTAGAACTGAAGATACAGCTTGTTCCTTGTTTTAATAGCCGCTGTTAGGTAAAGGTACGACAGCTCAAGTAAAAATGGTACGAAGACTTTTTATATAATTCTATGACTGTTTCGGAATTTTCCCATGTAGCGGGAAACCGACATTCGCGCGGGCTAAGCTGTGGGCAAAAGCTAGTAAAACATAATTATTGATATTACGAGTTGACTGCAGAGAGGCAGTTTTACTTACCATGGTAGCACATTAACTAGACTAAGACTTCCTCAATAGGTACAAAATGCAAGTCAATCATAAGCGATCGCCAAAAGTTATGTGTACAGCTCCCCGAGCCAAATTGACTTTCTACAATCGTTAACGTTAATAGAAACGAAACATTTTTATTGGAGTGACATTTCTATTCGTCATTCTAATACATTTCTTTTTCGTTTCTTTTAACGTTAACTATCGTAGAAAGTCAACTTGGCTAGGGGGGCTGGTTATTTTAAGATACTGTACACGTAATATTAACTGTGCGGACCAAAAGTGCGATGCAGGTCACAACACCTCCCCACTGTCCTCTGAAAATCTCCCCCTTTCTATTTCTGTTGCACCAAACGGAACACGTGCCAACACAATATCTATCCAGTCACCCGTTGTCGTGTAACGACAAGTGTAATGTTGGGGACACTTCACAGACACTGACCCAGCCCCAAACTAGGATTTCCTGTGTCTTGAGTACTAGACAACGATATACTTATTTATATGACACTGACTGACCCGGCAAACGTTGTTCTGCCATATCGATTTTCTGGATAGGGACACCCTGATCACCTGGCGGTATGAAATATACTTTACGACCTAATCTCATACCTACCAAATATACATAAAAAAATTCATAAAAACCGGTCGAGCCGTTTCGGAGGAGTTCGATCACAAACACCGTGATACGAGACTAAGATGATAAATACATATATAGAGATACACGTTCATGACTTGAGTGCAAACATTCGTACTCATCACACAAGTTTGTCCCTGTCAGGATTCGAACCCTGAACCGTTTGGCACAGAAAGCAGTGTTTATCAAATTTTAATGCGACCTTCACGACGCCTGCCAAGAGTAGAAATTATGGCAAATCCCTTCCTTAAAAACAGGAGGACGCCCATATCCAATAATGGCCTTCCACAGCCTAATGATGATGATAAATAAAATTGAAATGGTTGACTGTAAATTTGAAACAAAGACTTTTCTTAAGCTATTTGCACGTAAGCAAAATAGAAATAGGCGTTTTTAAATTTTTTATGTTTGTTTGTTCGGGCTAATCTCCGAAATGACTGAACCGATTTAAATAGGACTATCACTATCAGATTAAATACTTCTGAGCGAATATTATAGACTAAAATTTATCCTGGAAACGTATAAGGGTACTGAGTAAAAATTGAAAAACTATAGAAATTAGGTGCAAAATTACCATTAAATAATCTAATAACAGTTAAACGTTTACATTAGTAGCTAGCTAATAAGCTATAATATTATAAAATTGTTAAATGTCAAATTTTGTAAATCAAGATATTAAAAAAACTACTTAAATCGACTAATTAAGGGCTTCTGAAACCAAATCCGTCGATGTTTGTTTGTTTGTTAGAGCTTCACGCAAAAACCAAAGGATTGATTTTGATCTAACTATTACAGTCTTAAAGATACTATTCCAACTTAAATACTATGGCTTGTTTCGTGAAAATCGGTCCAGTAGAATTGAAGATACGGTTTGATCCCTGTTTTAGCAGCCCTCATTAAGGTACAAGAGCTCAAGTAAAAGTGATTCTACAGGTTTTTATATAAATCGACGACTGTTACGGAATTTCCCATACAGCCTGTGGGGTATTTACCAGCAGGCTTCGTAGGCTTGACCCCTGGGGCGGCAGATTCTAGGGCGGCTAATTTGGGGACTGAATTTTTTTAGCTATCTTAAAGAAATCAAAAAGATTGGTATACGACGATTTTCTGATGTTTTACAGAGAGAAGTACTGACAATTGTAGACGCAAGAGCGGCAACAATTTAACAGCCTGTACCTTGACAATGTGTAAATCCGTCACTACATGTAGCGGAAAACCAACATTCACGCGGATGAAGCCGCCGGCAAAAGCTAGTAAGCTATGACTTAAAAATAAAAATGTACGTGGGCACACGTGCTAATAGTAGGCGATATAGTCGCCTCGGTGGGTACGTGTGACGCTCGTCCGATTCAAGTACGAAAACAAAGGTGACCCAATTGGTAAAGCCGACGACAGCGCCGGATGCGACAATTGAAACAATACAGTCCGGAGAGTGCTCCGTATTAGGGTTAGCGACGCTCTTACTAATTACTGGTGAACGTTACGGGGCTTTTATAAGTTTACTAGCTTTTGCTCATGGCTCCGCCTGCGTTAATGTCGGTTTTCTGCTACATGAGAAATCCCGAAAAAAGCATAGGTTTATATTAAAAAAACAAACTAAGAACCAGTTTCATTTGATCTCTCATACCTTAACAGCGACTACTAAAACAAGAATCAAACTGTATCTTCATTTCTACTGGACCGATTTTGATAAAACATACCGCATTATTTAAGTCGGAATAGTACCTTTAAGACTGTAACCATTTGACCAAAATCTACGCGTTGGTTTTTGAAGCCCGAACAAACAAACATCGAAGAATTTGGTTTCAGAAACCCTTAATTAGTCGATCTGAGTAGTTTGTTTTTAAATATTTTTGATTTTTGAAAATTTGTCATTTAACAATTTAATAATAGATGACTTAATCACGTAAAACAGCTAAACCAATTTAGATTAAATCCAATAAGTAATTAGAAAATTATCTCAAATATGACTCGTCAATTGTTTTCTTGGCCTACTCACAAACTTGGACTAACAATATATCTAAATGTATAAGTGTACAACTGCGTAAGTGCTGACAACCCTACGTCTGTAGTTAGTCGCCTAATAAGATAACGCACATATTAAGAAGCCGCAAGCCAACGACCCGTGCCGGTGTCATCTATGTTGTTCACAATGAACG
>WUAW01015574.1:10949-31844 GCA_017165845.1 Thaumetopoea pityocampa | reverse complement strand
GAGATAGCAAACATTTACAGCGAGTACCAACCTATATTTCTGTTAAACGTTTCAAAAAACGTTGCGTTTTTTCGTAACTTTAGACCGTATGTTCCGAGGTCGCTTCTAAATCTATTAATTTTGACGTGTTTAAACGAAACTGACAGTACCAAAATTGTAGCTATCTCGTTTTGGCGTTTATCATTAGAAAAAGATAAGGAGAGACGAAATTTAGATAAGTTCTGTTACCGCAGAATTATGGTAATTACTGTGTCGATAAGGACAACTTGCCTAATTTAATTTTTAATCTCTCAGCATTATTATCATAGAATGCATTTAACACTAGTTAGTATACGCCGTTACTTTAAGGTTATAACACTGGAATAATTTATATTATGTAATAGGAGAACAGTTACCATTTAGGTGTCGTTATTGGACTCATAGTTAATATGATCGCGTTATTTACCTAAGACATATATACATGACATAGAACTACATGAAATTTAATTTATGCATTGACCGTAGGTATGCAAGTCTGTGGAATATGTAAACTGATCTGATTGTATTATTTTGTACACTGATAATTATCTATATTTTAAATGTATTAATAAATAAGATTAAATAAATAAGATTAAAAATTTTATATGTATTAAATGTAAGTTTTAAATGTTCAAAATCTGTAAATTCGCAGTGAGTTCATATTTGGTTAATATAAATATTTATTGGGGTGGAATAAGAAATATCTTTATGATCATCAATGTATCAATATTTATATACTTCGGACCAAAACTTTAATATCTACACAGTTCAAACATATCTGAACTAGAATTCATATCGTAACTAATTTAGTAGCAATAAATTAACTCGGGTAGTCATAGATGTAGCAACACTCCGGCAAGATTCTTTTTTAAGTGTTTATAAATAAAACTTTTTTACTATTGAACTTTCAACAATTTTTTTGTTGAATTTTTTATTTAATTTTTTGGTTATCTTTATCTTTTATAATAATAATAATAATAACCATATCTTGCGAAGTATGGGATATGTGAGTAAACGGTGATAACTCGGACGCAAAAAGCTGTTTATTTCTCTCTCAATCGTTTTGAAGGCTGATTGTTTCTTACCGTGGCGAGGATTTTCTGCCGACTCTCCTTGTAGCAAGACTTTATTTATAATAATAATAATTCTTTATTGATATAAACTGCAATTACACAAAATGTGGCCCCGACTTCGGAGTCAGAATCTAAAAACCTGTGTTNCCATATCTTGCGAAGTATGGGATATGTGAGTAAACGGTGATAACTCGGACGCAAAAAGCTGTTTATTTCTCTCTCAATCGTTTTGAAGGCTGATTGTTTCTTACCGTGGCGAGGATTTTCTGCCGACTCTCCTTGTAGCAAGACTTTATTTATAATAATAATAATTTTTTATTGATATAAACTGCAATTACACAAAATGTGGCCCCGACTTCGGAGTCAGAATCTAAAAACCTGTGTTCTGCGGTCAGTAAAGTCTTGTAAGCCTTCAAAAACTTGTGGTGAGCAGTTTTAGGGATACTTAACGCACAGGCAGAAAAAACTTCTGCCTGTGCGTTTTGAAATAAGCTTGTTTGTTCTTTCATTTAAATAGGTTGACAAATAAAAATTATATTTGTATAAAATTACAGCAAAAATGCATTTCGCAAATATTAATAATGATTCCAAAATAAAATTAAAGTAAAAGTCATATTTTTGAAGAATTGTGGCACCTACTTCACTGCCTAGTGTCGCGCATCCTCAACAGATGGCGCAGGGTTAAAATGACGACATTAGAAGTCTGAATCACGCGCATGAAGTTTAATAGCGACTTAGCGTATATACAACGTCCCAACATCAACCGTGGCCCCGTCAGACATAATACCCGTCCCGGTGGAAGATATTCCCTTTTCCGATATTGCCACTCCTGCCACATTTCGACCCATATGACGTTGATGATAACGTCATCATCAATGTCATCATGGGTTATTGTCAACATTACTATAGAATGTACATTATTTTCTTTCGACAGAACTGTTTTAGTGAATCGCAGCTAAATTTAAGTTGAACCAAAATTTGCTTCATCTGTACTGGTTCTATAATTTCTTAGTTATAAAACTACATTTAAATACATACATACACTCACGCGGATATCTCATAAGGTTAGGCAGAGACCATAGTATATACTACACGCATACATACAGTCACGCCTCTTTCCCATTGGGGTAGGCAGAGACTACTTCTTTTCACCTGCTACGATCGTTCAATCTAGCACAGTGGCTATCCACAGCCCACATTTCGCCCCCGCGAAACTAAATTTATTATTTATTTTATTAAAAAAATACTATACGATACATGATAATGCAATGTCTCGCTACTAGTAATTAATTAATCTACCTTAAATTGTTGAGTCTGTTGAAACAAACACATTTTGGATGATTATTGTATACGAACACTTGACGGTGAATTTTTCCGGAGTACATTATTGATTTGTATCTGTGGATGTGTGCGGTAGAACGAAGTGTACTCACTTATATGTCTTGCCTAAAAGTGTCTGTTTATAGTTATTTAACTCTAAGGATATATTTTTTTCAGTCTGTGATGTAACTTTCATGTTTACTGTCTTGTTTTTTATCGAAAAAAAAATACTATAGTACAAAGATTACTACTACTGAGTGATTGAAATCGCTCGAGAGTATCAAGCTTTATCAAGTTTTACAGGAGAAGCTGAAAACCGTTGACTAAAAATTTACTATGGAAGAATATTATTATTTGATAGAACTTCATACAGCTTTTAACTTCGTACAATAAAAATCAGAATGAAATTTGCTTAAATAGGTAAAATATGAGTTACGTTTTCTTTATCTATTCATAATATTTCCAAACAGACATCTTTGAAGTGTTCCCGTAAAAAATCGCCTATCGAATATAACTACAAAATTCACATCGAGTGCGTACATATACGGCGCTGGGAAGGTCCGATTTGATTTCTAATTCGGTTAAAGTGTGTCTTACAACCTTTTCTTATCAATTTTAATATAAAACATTTTACATTGAAAATGCGTTTACGAGTGTTCAGGTGACCATCAGTCGTCTGATAATTTTCTTATTTACCAATAATCGCAAAAATATGGTACAAACATTAACTAGAGGTACTTATTGTCGTTTGAGAGTGAAAACTCCTAACGCACTAAGCAGTATTTATCAGAAGATGCCACTGAAGCAGTTTGTATGAAGAAAAATTATTATTTGTTAGATCTTTATGCTATGTTACATAGAAAACGCATTGAGACTTTAACTTAAGCGACCCTATATACGTTTATTACCTGTAAATATTTACTGATAAAAATTGTTCCCATTCTTAATGTCAATAAAATCTCACTTAAATCTCAAGTTTTAAAGTACCGTGCACAATATGACATTGTGTAGCACTACAGACTAAATGGCATGGCATAGGAGTAAAGGGTAAAATAATTTTAGACCTTATTTTTACCTTCCTTAGCACTTATATTCCATTGATAAACTAATAAAATGACATCTTTTGTCATAATTTATTGTGCCATGCCATTACGTCAATGAGTGTAGGCATAACATGACATTATATATTATGACTATGTAAGGCTCGGACCCCGTTTTTCAATAACTTTTGAATATCTAGACGAGTAAACGGGTCCAGGGGAGTATTTAGTATATATCTTTTTTTTGTTAAGCTGTGTTATATATAATAAGATTTGATATCAAATATACAATTGATAAAAATTACGGTGTTGTTATTTTATTAAATTTTCATAATAAGTTACATTTTCATATATCGCCATATCAACGCCAAGCCAGAATCAAGAAAAACATCTCTCTTCATATTAAGTAATGTAATTCGCCAGCAAGTTGACGACAACGGGTCGACAGGTCACCGGGAAGGCTTTAATTAGAACCCGGAACTCGCGAGACTGCAGACTTATGCTCGCTCAGTTAATGTGAAAATGTGTTTGTTGGCTAGTCTTCGTTCGTGCACATATACAGTAATGGATTGACGTGCATTAATATAAGCTGCTGCTGATAAAATTAGTGTATTACACTTGTCGTGGAGCTGCTGGTAAAGTCAGTGTATTACACTTGCCGTGGATCAGCTGGTAAATTTAGTGTATTACACTTGCCGTGGATCAGCTGGTAAAGTCAGTGTATATTACACTTGCCGTGGATCAGCTGGTAAAGTCAGTGTATATTACACTTGCCGTGGATTAGCTGGTAAAGTTAGTGTATTACACTTGCCGTGAAACAGCTGTTAAAGTTAGTGTATTACACTTACCGTGGAGCTGCTGGTAAAGTTAGTGAATTACACTTGTCGTGGAACCGCTGGTAAGGTTAGTGTATTACACTTGCCGTGGATCGGCTGGTAACTAGGGGGGCTGTTATTTAATCATAATCTACTGCGATCTTCCAGACGCTTGCTAAGCGTGGAGAACGTTAAATCCGCTTTTTTAAGGAGGAGGTCCAGCAGTAAACTTGGACAAACTATTTCCCTTCATTGGTGTTAAAATTATTGTAAATGTTGTATTTTATTTAAATGATTAAAAGAATAAGACCGAAGCCAGGTTTTCCTGTGAGACTAAGACTGGGTTATCTTGGTTTTGCTGTTAGGCTTCTAATAAAATAAAGATTGATGCCGATTCTTTTGTAACAGAACTTAAAACTAAATCTGGTCTCTCCCTATCTTTTTCTAATTTCAAACGCCAAAACGAGATAGCTACAATTTTGGTGCTGTCATTTTTGTTCGGAAACGTCAAAATAAAAATATTTAGGCGCGATTTCGAAACGGACATACACGGACTAAAGATACGCAAAAACATTTTTTTAAATCGGTTAACACAAACAAAAGTTGGGACTCGGTATGATGTTTGCTATCTCGTTTTGGCGTTTGACATTAGAAAAAGATAGAGAGGGACCAAATTTTTAAAGTTCTGTCGACAGAAACTGCACCATTGATAAACGCAAAGTAAGCTAGCCCTTTACTGTGTTCTTAATTTCTAGCCAGAGAATTTTGGGTTAAATATCTGAATGGATATTCCACCTTCGGTATTTCGCCAGGGCCTCTTACCTATTTGACAACATACACCACGAATAAACAAGGTTAAGCTAGTCGCTATTTACGTATACTTTACGTCACTAACTGTAATCTTGGCGTGGTATATAGTCAGACATGGATTAAAGACTAAATTGTAAAAAAAAATAATCGTCGCTGTAATACTCTTTAGGATCTAAGCAATACCTGACACGGGAAGGCGGGATTAATGAAACCAACAATTATTGTGAAAGCACCAGTCAATAATTTATTCACTAAAAATCTCATGTACAAACCTGGTATTTGTAAAGTGGATGATTGCATGTTAGTGATTATGTTCCGTTTGCCATTGCATGTCATTCCGTGGCATCACTCAGCCGTGACTATAGTTTAAAATGATAATTTCAATTAAAAACTGAAATAATATCACCGTTTTAATAATCTATGTACTCTATCAAATTCTAATTAGGCGTAGAAAAACTTTATTTTAAAACAAATTCAACAATGTTCCTAAAGATTGAAGAATTACAGCATACCTTGCGTATAACAGTTAAGACTCAGACATTTTTGTTTTAGCTCTAAAGCGATTACTGGACCATTGATTAAACTATATTATAAAAGTGAATTAAAATATATTTATATGGATAATATTGAGGCTTATTATTGATACCGCGAAATGACAAGCAGTTTTACATATTTCTTGTACGATTTGCGAATCTTATTCATTAACACGATCATTCCAGTTCCATCGTGTAATGAAAAAGGCGCTAAATCCTCAGCGAAGTAGTGTCAAGTAGAGTCTACCATAAACAGAAAAAACTATAACACACTGAAAAAAAAAACATTCATTGATAAAGTACTTACGTCTAATTATAATTTCTTAATTTAACAATTACATGACAAAGCCATCGATGACGAAAGCGATGATGGTTGATGGGATACTATTTACAACATTTTAAAGTTCCGGTATCGTTCACAATAATATTAAATATTTTTGACGGTACTCTATTCAAAAAATTAAAAAAAAATACGTACTTAAATCAAATCGTACCCCTAAAATGATTCTTATAATTTGAATGACTGAAGATATATCAATTTATATACTAATAGTTAAAACCTTCAATTTTGTTCGCAATAACATTAAAGTTATAAAATTTTGATAGTGATGCAGATGATTAAAAGCATGACTGTCTTTGGTATCGTATCTGCTTCCCTGACGCGGTTGAAACGTATACAAATAGACCAGGGGTGGCCAAAGATCGAGAATGACCGGTCTTTCGCGGTTATTAGTTCAATCGATAGTGGCAAGCCAAAAAACTTATAAGTTTAATATACCTAATAATAATATTTAAATGTAAAAAATACGTAGAAAAGAGTGCGCATGATCTTGTATCATTTCTGAACCGCCGTTCCATCACGTTATTTATTTAAAATTTCAAGAAGTATGTAACGGGTAGACCGCGCAAGGTTTCGTCAGTAAACAGTAGATCTTGGGTCTAATCGAGTTGGCCACCCCTGAAATATCAGTATAAAGACCGACAAGCACACAGAGTCACTTATTGTATCACACATTTGGCATTTAGCAGTATAAAGGTTTATTAGTCAAAGTAAATCGTAAAATGGTCTTTTTCTTTATTAAAATAAATATGTATTTAGTAACTGAAAAAAGTTGTTCAGTTGTGCTGTTCTAACTTTAAAAAAATTATACTTTGTGGCTGTTGTTGCAAGGTTATTGCGATGAAGTGTCACACGTGGCCTATTCAAACAGCCATATTTCAGTGAGGCAGTGTGGATCTAAAATTGTGTTGGTTGTAGTACCATTACGTATGTAACAAGAAATTGAATTCCTATTAATTTATTACTTAAATTTTTTATAAAGGGTCATAACATAATAAAAAGAATTTAAAATTGAGGGTACATTGTTTTAATTCTCAATTTTATATTTACCCAATGGTACCTAAATAGAACAATTTTTTTTCTTTATTCTATAGTGTGTTTCCAGCCAGGGTTGTCGAATGTATTAAACTTCTCGAACTTTGAAATTATCTTTCTTATTTATTTTTTTCTTTCTTTCTTATTTGTGCTTTACGAGATACCGCGTAGTGCTACGGAACGTCTATTTTTAAATTAATAAATGTATGAAGGTGGATTGATCTGTTGCAGTGTACACGTGTGTATGATATTTAGTAAGATACAACACCTATACAATAAAATACAACAATATTTGATGCAACACTGTGTACTTATTTATTCGACCTAATATGAAAATAATAGTGAATGAGATCAATTATGAAAGCGGCATCGAAACGCTGCACTATGGGAGAAAGAGTAAGCTCTCCGCCCGGTTGTAACCCCATGGGATATACTACTAAAAGTACATAATTAAAGGTATAAAATAGATTCATTTCCTATAACCTATCAACTATACATTATGTACTATGAGTATTTGGTTTATTCACTGCTGTTCACAATCTTTTCCGTCCCGATTCATGCAGTATGAAGTGTGATCGGATATGATTAGAGTCTGTAAATCTGAAGTTTCAATTAATTATGAACCGATGTTAACGGTTAATTTATCACTTTGTGATAACAGACAACACTGTATGACTATGACAGGTAGTAACTAGCAATATAGAGTAAAATTTAAAAAATATCTAATACGATTTTGATATGAAATTCATAGAATAACTTAAATATATACACGTAAGATACAAGTAATTATAACTTGAGACTTGATTTTTAAATAAAATAGCATTAATCATGTTCATAAAAGAGATAGAATTAATGAAAGTAAACTTAGATCTTATTGAAAGAGGTTTATTTCGAAACACCTTTATAAGGCGATGATACTCTGACCCAGTTGTTGTCTGTTGTCGCAGTGTTCTTGTAATTATGTACATGCTCTTAAAATATTATGTACATACATGATTGTATGTGTTTAATATATTAGCGAAATCTGTACATTGGAATAGCATACTGTTAGTACACAAATTATTCTAAAAAACAATTTTATTCTTATTTTTCTTGAAATTATAACTAATAAATCTGATATTATTATTATTATTTTATTTTGTAATATAAATCCTTTCATTATTATAATTAGCTCCATGTAATATTAGATAAAAGAAGACAGTAGAAGTAGGGATTTGAAACAACACCTACAATATTGAAATTATATTATTTATAACTAACAAGACTTAGAAAAACAAACTACAATGATATGGAAAACCATGAAATTACCACGTGAAAATGGCTGTACAACAATCAAAAGATAATAAGGCTGAAATTTTATTATCATACCTGACAACTGTCACGGATACGGAGCTTGGACTGTGTCATTCATCGTTCTACTTTATATTTTCATTAAGCCATTCAATACCAATTTTTTTCAGTGTTTTTATCTCTTAAAATAATTTCATAAAAATAATATTGTATAATGAAAAAATTCCAATAGTTGTAAGTCGGCTTCTTTGAGTAATCAAATTTATGAGGAATATTTGATGAAAATGTCCCAAATATTATAAAACTCTGCGCCTTTGTTTATTTTTGAAGAAAATTTGGAGACGTACAAACGTGACATATTATAATGAATAACACTTTTTCAATGTATATCAGAACATATACAATGGCTTCAACCAGAGGTGCTCAAACTTTTTTGTCTTATAGATCACTTGTAATGTTTTTCACTTTTGGGTGTCTACCCAAAACTTGTATATTTAACTTGTATATAACTTGTATATTTAACTACGCTTTGGGGGTCTCCCCAAAGCGTAGTTAAATATAAAATTTTTGCAAATTTATCAATGGGCGTGGACCCCTTGCAGGTCAACGTCGACCCATGAGGGTTGATATNAGAATATTTGATGAAAATGTCCCAAATATTATAAAACTCTGCGCCTTTGTTTATTTTTGAAGAAAATTTGGAGACGTACAAACGTGACATATTATAATGAATAACACTTTTTCAATGTATATCAGAACATATACAATGGCTTCAACCAGAGGTGCTCAAACTTTTTTGTCTTATAGATCACTTGTAATGTTTTTCACTTTTGGGTGTCTACCCAAAACTTGTATATTTAACTTGTATATAACTTGTATATTTAACTACGCTTTGGGGGTCTCCCCAAAGCGTAGTTAAATGTAAAATTTTTGCAAATTTATCAATGGGCGTGGACCCCTTGCAGGTCAACGTCGACCCATGAGGGTTGATATAGACCGCTTTGGGTATCAGTGATTTAAACAATTATACAAAATGTTAAAATAATTCTTGTTTAGGATAACAAAAATTTATACAGTGAATGTTTAGGGAAGCTAGCTTACAAAGAGCGGGTAAGTAAAATAAATAATAATCCTCTTTGATTCTGCCACTTTAATTCTTCTTTCTAATGTTATTAGGACTGAGTGACTCATCGGTATCTTAGTTAAGTATCAATATAGCTTGCAAATTGTTTATGTAAAAAAACATAAACAAAAAAAATTGTTCTTTTCCTCAATTAAAATAAATTTTTCTTTTCGATAATATTTTCACTGTCATCGTTTTTTTTTTCAAATTAGCATTACTGATTACAAAATGCCGTTCGTAAACGAACATTTTAGGTATATCGTTAGAGTGGTCGAACAAAATAAATTGTGATTAATGGAAGTAAAAGACAACTACTAATTACTTCGTCTTATAACTTCTAATTACTTCGTCTTATAACTTCTAATGAGTTAATGCAATTCATTATATTGAAACGGGAAAGATTGTTTTTGAAAATGTTCAAATTACAGTCCTTTGGGTGCGAACGAAATTAAGTAAATAAATTTTAATAATCTTACTACATGGATGCAGCGAGTTATAAATATTTGTACTAAATATATAACAAGTTATTATTTTTAAGTTATTATTTTCTTTATTTGAACAAAATAAACGAGAAATGTTAACTAATTAATAGGTACACCTGATAGAAAAAATATTTGTTACATCGTACCGAAATTCTATTTAAAGTAAAGAACTGAGATGTATCGTTTTCGCCTTTAAATCTCTCCCGTTCCAAAACATTATTTTACGATCTACATTTGAATAAACTGACGATTTCAGTGTGTTAAACTTGACTACACACACATTTAATACGCGTTACGTTATATCACTATAAGGAGGGGATGAAGGAATGTGCGTATTCGAGATTTTTTGAAATGTTTCATGTTGAGTTCGAAATAATTTGGCCTATCTAATGCTACCATCATTAATTTATTTAATTACAAATTAACTCTAGTAAAAACGCTCGAGACGTCTCCGAACTGTGGCTTGGCCGTCCTACGTCCTACGGCCCACCGAACCGTCGTACTCCGTGCGATATTCATAAGTGTAAAATAATCAACTGGTAATAATATTTCTATAGATGTAAACAAAAAAATAAAATAAGGGAAATGAAGGTAGTTTAAAAATTAACGACTTCAAACTTTTTCTGAATTTAGAAACGGTGTCAGAGTTTCGAGAATTAAACATGTTCTGGGTAGTTAATATTGAAATAGAGATCATGTGCGGCTACAGACACATCAGATGAATAAAGTTTGTAAATAGAACCATATATTTCATAGCCTACTTCGTTTTTAGATTTTAACCGACGTGCTCTTTAAATAAGGGTTCATTGCATCCACGTTTGAACCTACCAAGTTGCCGTGTGTACATGGTATGGTGCCATACCATGGTACCCTTGGATCGCAGCTCGTCTAAAAGTGAATATCTCTACATTGATAATGTTTGTCTGGGCTGAAAGGGTGTGTGATGGGGGAGTGCATCATGCAGTGTGTGTGGTGTGCGGTGGTCGCGGCGAGCTCACTCCTTGAGCTTGTGCCAGTCGGCGATCTGGCGGCGCGGCGNTTCGTCTAAAAGTGAATATCTCTACATTGATAATGTTTGTCTGGGCTGAAAGGGTGTGTGATGGGGGAGTGCAGGGGTGTGGTGTGCGGTGGTCGCGGCGAGCTCACTCCTTGAGCTTGTGCCAGTCGGCGATCTGGCGGCGCGGCGCGGCCTGCACCTCGCGCCAGTGGTGCCGCGCGCTGCCCGCGCCGTTGGCGCCCAGCTCCAGCCGACCGATGACCTGCGCATCGTACACTTATCAATGGGATATTCACAGTGAAAAATCATATATATGAGAATACAAAAAAAAAATATAATATAATATTCTGGACACTTGCACACACATTGATCTAAACTAGGATTCGCTGTATTTTGAGTATTAGACAACGATGTACATACTTATATAGATCAATAAATCTATAAATACGTCATAAATATAATAGATAAATACGTCCATAATTCGGATACAAACATTTGTACTCATCACACACTTTGTCCCCACCAGCGTTCGAACCCGAGACTCATTGGCACAGAAAGCAGCGGCTTAGTGCCACTGCAGCAATCAGTCGTCGAAGAAAACTCGGCGCGACCTCATGAAACAGAAAATAGTAGCCCGCGGCTCCCTCTAGAATTTTGAACTGAAAAATTATCTTTATCTATTTAAAATACAGCTTGTATCACTCAGAAATAATACAGCTTTCTATTACTGAAACTAACTAGTATTCACACTGTTTGGTAATTACCTACTTATTTTTCTTGAAACAACCATCCAAATTTAGTCCTAGGCTTCGACATTAGAACGTGTCGCCTATATATATCTTGTACCATATATTGCCACATGTGGCTTTAGTCATTTATAATAAAAGGGAATTATTCTAATTCGATTCGAATCGACCAGACGAGCCCAATCGAGGCCCGTCAGCAGTGCTGGTCGATGCGTCGAGGCGAGTGCGTCGTTACCTCGTTCTTGGTGACGCGGTCCCAGTCCATTCTAATTCGATTCGAATCGACCAGACGACACCAATCAACGCCCGTCAGCAGTGCTGGACGTCGCGTCGAGGCGAGTGCGTCATTACCTCGTTCTTGGTGACGCGGTCCCAGTCCAGCACGAGCAGCTCCAGCGACACGTGGTCGAGCGCGGCGTTGGGCGCGGCCGGCACCTCGAACACGAACGACTCGTTGAACACCGGGTTCAGCGTGCGCTTCTTCACATGCGTCTTCTTCTTCGCGATGCGCTGCCCGTTGTACAGCAGGTACATCTTCACGTACCTGAAACGAAAAGGAATGTTGCTATGTAGCGTGGGTGAGATTGAGTGACCTCAATGACCGCTTAATTACTTTCAGCGGGTGTGCCAAGCACCAGTTAGAGCAACGNGTGCGTCTTCTTCTTCGCGATGCGCTGCCCGTTGTACAGCAGGTACATCTTCACGTACCTGAAACGAAAAGGAATGTTGCTATGTAGCGTGGGCAGGCGTGAGATTGAGTGACCTCAATGACCGCTTAATTACTTTCAGCGGGTGTGCCAAGCACCAGTTAGAGCAACGATTGCCAAACTTTTTGACCTCACGGTCCACTAAATTCATAATTTAAATCCCGCGGACCAGGGGTTTTAAGAGGATTTTTAAGTATTAAATATATTTATAAGTAAAATTGTGATCAGGCTTAGGAAGCATCAGTATAATGGCATTTAAAATGTTTGCGTACGTTCCTACTATTTCTCTTTGATCCATTTTTTAAGTGTTGTTATGAATTCAATTATGTTTCAATGCATCTTAAAATATAACGTGATGAATAAGTAAGTACATATGTACATTTTTCTGGGGACCAGCAATTTTCTCGCGGACCTCTAGTGGTCCGCGGGCCACCACTTTGGCGACCTCTGAGTTAGACAGTACACGAAATCGAATTCAGGGTCCGCTATCATCGCAGGGATTCAGCTGTGAGGTGCGTTCTGATGACCGACTGTTGTTTGACGTCATCCCCGTGACGTCACTGTTTTATTTACCTCCCAAAATAAGGAGCAGCCATTAAAATATTGGTGCGCTCGGCTAGGGTTCGAACTCTAGACCTTTGATCGATTCAAAGGTCATACCTACTATTTGAAATTGCTGTGATTATATGTACGTAACCTAGTCACAGTTCGATGTTAAACTCGATCATTGATCTAAGCAACATTTGCCACGACCAGGAATTAATTACTGACTGTAACATATGTTTTTATTTTATTTATTTTTTTTATTTTTAACTCGCAGTCTATCCATCTGATCGGAACAAATTTTGCAGTTGATTTAACTAACTTCTCGATGAAAGACTCGTGACTGTATGTATGTATATAATATATACTATGATCTTTGCCTACCCTTATGAGATGTCGGTGTGAGAGTATGAATGTATAAGAACACCATATTTATAATAAATTTTTAAACTTATTTAATATTTCTAAATATCTGGAACTGCCATTACGATAGATATACGATGAAGACAAAGATTTGGTGCGTGACACACGTTCTGTTTAAATCAATGAACGTTTTAACCCTACCGTCCGAGAGAGAAACGAACGCATCTGAAACGGTGAAAGAAAAAACTCTAACATGTAGATATACGATTCATTTTAGCCTGCACGTACAGGGCGAGGTGTTTTGTAGATTAATAAAAATGTTACGCACACAGCGCTATGCGAATTAAAATGCGCTTTATTGCGTCATCACCAGAGTCGCTATTTAATTAAATTTCTTCACAGAGTGCATCTTTTGATCTCTTATTCTATAATGATACTAACGGGTCGGCCAGTCCGGTGACGTCCATCTTGGGCAGGTTGCGCGCCTTTAAGAGCACCACGGTGAGGCGCGCGGCCGCCGGCTGCCAGCACAGCGACACCAGCACCTCGCCGCGACCCACGCTGCGCATCTGTGCCACCAGAAAACATTCTCACTACATTATTTCAATACTTTCACACATCGTTTCAGCCCCTAAAATAGGATCTCTGTATCCTTCTCCTTAGACAGCAACAATACCTGTACCTATCGTTATACATATACGGCATTGTCGATTACGGAAATAATAATGAACAAATTCTGATGGGGTTTCCATTAAAACACACACTGCTAACAGTCTCGAAAAGAAATCATAATTATCAGCATTACAAATCATAGTTATCCTCTTACTATATATTACCATCATATATTATTACAATTAATATCTACTGAGATCTCCAAGATGACTGCTAATCGTGAAGATTATTGCAAATCGCTCCTTTTTATATAGAAGGCACACCGTGTTCAGCAGTGGATGTCCACGAGCTGATGATGTTGAAAAGTTCATCACACGGGTATAAATTTTCGTCATTTTAGGAATTTGAACTTGGTCTATTGGTCCAGAATGCAGGGTCACTACCGACTGACCCTGACTGGTTCGTCAATAAGTCACTCTAATAACATAACTCCATCTCTTCCCGTTGCAAGTCCCAGATGAAGGATACATTAAAATAACTGACAACACAATTATCCCACGTTTGAGCAAACACCTAAACGCCTAGTAGGAGATAAATGGCAAGTCTCTTTGATAGAAGATGATGTTTAGCAGTGGGTGAGGTTCAACAGGCTGGTGAATTGAAAAACATCTTCATCAAATTAGCTCAAACATATCCATTATTGGATATATTCGTAGGCCTTCTCTGTGAGACTCTTCAATTCAGCAGTTGCTCGTGACCTGAATTAGTCATCAGCTCATCTCTTTTCATAGTCATAGGCTCACCCAGAACCTTGTCTTGTACTGTAATAAGTCTTCGAACCTGCTTCTACATGCAAGGACCTTATAATACAAGAAGATAAGCTAACTGAGGTTGTATCTCTTATCAAAGATAATGTATCTACATTACCTTAAGGCTGCGCGGTTGTATTTCGCGACAGAGCGCCATCGCCTCGCCGCTGTGCAGTTGCAGACTCGACAGAGGGGACACCACCTCGCCGATTATTTCATCACGCGAGTACCTGTACATAAATTTAAATTCAAAAAATCTTTTGCTTTGTATGGCGCCGGCATAATAATAGCGTCCTTCTATCCCTACCCGTGGTTGCTGTAAGAACCAGCTGTGGAATGTACTTACCAAGATAATGGGCAGTGGTGTTATCATGATATTTAATCAAAATATATTACAATCTCCAAGATACTTGGCAAACCTGGAGATTATGACAAACCCTTCTTTTAAGGAGGATGCCCATCCTCAGCAGTAGGCTTCCATGGGCAGGTGATGACGATGTTAATCTTTTATGACGTAGAAGATGAAGTCATAATGGAATAATCCGGACGCGGGGAGCTGGTTGGAAAGCAAGTGAAGAAGCAGAGGTTAGGACTAAATACAGACAGCTGATTTCACACTGGGTGTTGTGGCAAATGGGCTGTAGAGGAAAAATATTGAGATCGACTGACTCAACAAAGTAACGCAGTTTGAGTGATTAATAAATAGGAATGGAGGGTAAAGAGATTGGTATGGAAATCACCACTTGATAATGTGATGGGAATATTTTAACGGATTTCCGGATTTTCTTATAGGCTAACTAGGCCTACGGCCTCAAAGATCAAGAGGGGCCTACATTCAAATTGTTAACAAAATTAAAATTACACTACTCTAAAAACAGTGAACACTAAAACACTGCACCAAAAATAAAGAGAAATTTTACGCATATGACTAATAAACAAACACAAAAATGTAATTTACAAATTTAAAAATGAGAGGTAAAAGGACTTTATAAATGGAATAACCTAGGCCTCTTTTCATCTAAATCCGAGACTGATTCTGACCCTATATGTTAAAAAAACTCGAAACTGGAAAAGTAATCTAAAGATAGAGAATAGTGAATAATGCCTAGAGTAACTTTAGTCCTGTTATCATTAATCTCAAGAAAGAGATATTACGCAGATATTGTATAGCCAAAAGATGGACCCGCACCAAACGTGTTAATATAATATAACTGAACAAATTGGTTTGCATACTGTACAGACCTGTCAAAGCTGAGTACGACGAAGTGCAGAGTGATGGCAGCCAGCTGGTGCGGCGCGATCCCGTAGAACGTGAAGTCTTCGTCATACACCGGGCAGCGAGCCTTGCGCACCACCCTGTATCAAAAGAAGTCTCACTTCAGCAAGTTGCCTTAACATCATTTTTAACTTCAATTATAATAGTGACTGAATTAAAAAAATGAGAAAAAAAATGATATCATGTTATTTGAATTATAATATGATAAAACTAGTTGTTAACTATAACACAGTTTTGAGCAAAACAAAATAAATTTTGAGAACAATAACATCACTCTCAAAATCGTCGACCAATAAAAACACAGAGAATTAAACGTTCTTTTATAAATAAACTATTCAGATGCAAACTAAGGATCCACGAGCGTTCCCCATACAATTGTAAGAGCAAAATAATGTTTGACTAAAATATATTTTAGTTTTTAAAAAAGATTCAAAATAGTTTCTATTTTAAGAAATTAAATACAAAGCAATCCTTTTGAAAATTATATAGTCAATTTCCAAAATATTTTTAATTGTAAATAATAATTGTTTTTAATTTCCTGTACAGAAAGCCTGATAACAATGAAACTTAAAATATTGCAATGTCGTCGAATCTTGCACTACGTAGTTTTCAACCTCCAGAGATGATGATTATGTTTTAATAAAAAATATTTTTCTATTATGATTATTCTAGAAGGTACTCCTGAATGTACTGTCGCCGGAAACTTAAGTATTACCAAATTGGACGATTTATTATTCCACATTCAGGCCGGTATTGTAGAGTTAAAACCTACTGTTTGCCACACCTCTTTCGCCTTATACACAGTCATAGATATTTTCATACATTTTTATCAGTTCAGGTTGCTCAGTATTTTATTTTTTGCAAAAACCCAGTTCCTTTTAACGATGCTTCCCTTTACATTTTTTGTTAATACCCGACCTAGAATAAGGTTTTTTTTGTTAGAAAATACTATCACTACTTGTTCTTCATCTACTAACCTGGTCTTGACTTTATGTTGTTTGTCTGGAAGCAGCTGCAACTTGACGTAGGGGTCTGGTCCGGCGGGCTCACGACCTGGCAGACCCTGACACGACACCACTGACACCACCAGAGCGTTCTTCTCATTTTCATACCTGATAAAATCAAAATCTGTATTATACTGGCCTATAGACATATTTGAAGAGATTTTGGGGAGATTGTAGTCTTGTTTTGTGACGCGGGGAAAAATTTTATAAAGATTCCCAGTCTTCTTTGAGAAAAGACTGGGGTATGTGGGACTGTACCTCACTAAAAATCCTCGCGGTGGCCTCTTCAACACCGTGAGGGGCTCCGAGACTTCTTAATAGAACGTCATCGGTGCCCCTTTCCAGTTTTATGCTCATCTTGAGCTCGTTTCAAGGAGCTTACTCCGTAAACTCCTAGTGCTTACGACGGCAAGGAGCCACTCATCTCACCCTCGTCCTCAGGGTCGCAACTTCAGAAGATTGAAGATGTCTAAGAGACATTAGATAAGAGACGTTAAACATCGGCGATCCCAAGGGTAGCCCTTTTATTAAGCCCAGGCATCAGGACAGGAAAGCCCGGCTGGAAGCCAACCGACACCGAAGGATCAGGTTTTTCGATCGACTGGAGAGTTATTTAACTGGCTAATTTTGGTTTCATCTAAGTGGATATAATATTGTGTGTGCTTGGAATGTCACCATTGAATCATATAAAAGCGAGGGTACTCGCAGTGTGCGACGCTACTCGAGCTAATTGTTATCTGATCTTACTTGAGTAACTCGTTGCTATTATAATTTAGTGTGTGCACATTTTTAAAGTGTAATATAATTGTGATAATGCTTTAGAAAAAAGTAGTCTATACCTGCACTTACATTAACACTTGGTTTAAGCAACGCCATTGAAGCCGAGGGGTTAGGTTGGTCCCTATCATGAGATCTAGTTTGACCTCACTCAGTGTTTCGGAAGCAAATAAAAAAGCAAGCTTTGGATAAATCCTCTATAGTAAAGATTATGTTCATTAAATTAAAAAGGTAATTAAATTAATTTATCCGACAGTTGAATGCTTAAGTTAATGGTACTGTTACTCTTAGTTTGTATTCTCTTATACGAGACAGTTTTATAGAAGATAAAGTATATATGATCACAGACCAATACCTAACAGACTTAATGTAAACCTATTGTACATAATACTCAATACCTTATAAAAATCAGACATTACGAGCTGCTATGAAGTAAGGCAGGCAGTTCCCATTGTGTATAAAATCGATTATCGATATGTCTGTAAGATACATTTGTGATATAACGGTTACGTCGCATTCAAAAATTCGTAGATTCTATCTCGGTCCCGTTCCATTGGATTATTAAAATTCACGTAGAGTCTGCATTGTAAACACCAATGTACTCGGACTAACGGAGAAACAGCGCGTGGAGACTTGCATGGCTGTATGCGTGTGTGATGGTGTATCTACCTAATTGCATTGGGCCGGCATGGTAGAACGACTTAATCCCAAGGGCATTTATGAGGATAACTAGGGGAGACTAGTGCCTCTATAGTGAGAACGAATATAAACTGGGGATAATGATGCCTTATAAAATGGCGGCGTCGTGGTTTACCACCCGACATGTTTCGTTTTCCGCGGGGGCGAAAAATGGGCTACGGATCGCTACTTTGCTCATAGCAAGTGGAAAGAAGTGGTCTCTGCCTACCCCAATTCTTCGGTAGAATAGTGGTCAGTTTTTCCGCCTTTCACGTCGGAGACTGGTGTGCGATTCCCTCCGGAGAGCCAGGAAAAAAGGGTGATTTTATGTGTGTATGTAAGTATGATGATAATGATGATATATCCAAGTTATGCAAGTAACAAGTTATTCTGAACTGCAGTACCAACGTGGCAGGGACTTATTCAGTCACTTGGTTAGAACGAAAAAATATATCAATTGAAGAAGGATAAAATTCACCAAGTGCCATTGTAGCAATGATTTAAAAGAGAACGATTCGAAATTCATTTTTTTTTTTAATGAAATAAGTACGACAACAAATTATTAAACATTTTATCGACATCCAAATATATCGAAATATAAAGAGTCAGCATTGACGAAGCGAAAAATCTAGATGCCGAATACACCCATAATAAAATACATAGCAAAACAAACGTGTCAACGTGGAACCGAACTGTGTTTATGAAAAAGTCCGTTTATGTCAACCCCGGGGGGTATTTCGTTACATGAAGCATAAAAGCCTTTAACGGTGTGTAAGCCTTTTTACTGGGTTTTAATAATAAACCGTCGGAAAACGCGTCTGGCTCGAGCAGTAAACATATTTTACGATGACATTGTAGCGAGCTTGAAATATACCAGTTTCGCTTATGTTAGGTACGTATTCGGCCCGATTAGTTAGGTATATAACTTTATGTTGAAAACCAAGTTGGCGTAGCTTTCGTTAAACAATGCCTTATCACAGCTAACAATGGTGCCGATTCTGTTGTAACAGAGCTTAACTAAATTTGGTCCCTCCCTATCTTTTTATAGCGTCAAACGACAAAACGAAATAGCTACAATGTTGGTGGCTGTCAGTTTCGTTCAGAAATGTCAAAATTAAAAGATTTAGACGCGTTTTCAGAACACACGGACCAAAGATACGCAAAAACGCAACATGATTTTGAACCGTTTGACAGAAACATAGGTCGGTACTCGCTATAAATGTTTGCTATCTCTTTTTGGCGTTTGACGCTAGAAAATAATAGGGAGGGACCAAATTTAGTTAAGTTCTGCTACAACAGAATCGGCACCAATGTGTCACAACTCGGTAACCTTGAGCCATTATTCAAATCAAATTGATAAAGATGGAGTGACGTATTATTATCCCAAGGCTAAACGCACATCTTAAGATGTTTCCAAGATTCTCAATAAACTATTCAATTGCCCTTTATCCCTGCGGTCAATAGCTGACGTTAAACGTGATTAGGATTCCGAGCTTCTGCCCTGAGAGAGCCCACACGTGCGGAATTAATTATACGGAGGGCGAGCATCTTTTCCCTAAGGTACCTACCTCTTTATATTAATAGATACCGAGGTGAATCCATACTTATATTATAAAGGTAAAATTATTTGTATATGTAGAATAATCTATAGCACTCCAAAGCACATACTGAAATTTATTATATAAAAATGGTACATTACTTTGAACGATATAGGTTATGTTTTATTGTGATTAAATTATTTTTAGTGATATTTCTTAAATAGTTCGCTGCCGTGGTGATAAAAAATAATGTATTTAACGTATTACTATCGCAGTTCCTACATTTCAGACGAACATTATGTAGGAATGAAATAATTCGCGCTGAATTCTATGGAAAATATTTTTCCGTGTCCCGTGTATAACCAATTTTTTACGAATCATTGAACTTATTGAAAAATCTGTTACAATAACGGCTACTATAACAATTAATAAATACTTTAAAGTCTACATGAGCAAAATAAACTTATATTTGAACTATTTTACTTAAATGACATATTTGCATACATTTAACCCTGATTACTGTGTAGCTGTATGTGATAAAATTATTCTGAATCTCTTTCAAACCTTGTTTTCCATAGACCGCCAGGATTAATTACTCTCCGGTCGTGGCGTAACTAATTAGGTAACAGCTTTTCTAATTACTTGCTGACCTCATAACTTGAAAAGGAAACTTAACGCTTTTAACGATTTCTTATTGGATTAGTATTGCGTAATATTGATATGTTTGATATAACTATCGAGTAAATTATTATATTTTAAGTAACGCTGGAGATATTATTGAATAAAAATACTAGATACCATATGTTGAGAGTTCACGCGGTTTTGCCTTGGGAGGTTTGGGGCACCGGATCTATGTCTTGCTTAGAAAGGTTTAGTTCATATAATCAGATCTAAGTCTATACAGGGTGATTTTTTGAAGAACGGACATATTAAAGTAGCGTATAGAGCTAACGATCCTCATTCCAA
>WUAW01015573.1:17312-30197 GCA_017165845.1 Thaumetopoea pityocampa | reverse complement strand
TATTAACGAAATGAATATACCGGGAAAATATGTGTAGAAGTGTCGGAACAGGGTGTCCAGGGAAAACTTCATCATCATATCAGCCCACAGACGTCCAGTGTTGGACATGGCCTCCTCCAAAGATCGCCACACTGAGCGGCTATGAGCCGCCTGCATCCACCGATTGCCCGCGACCTTCATCAGGTCATCGGTCCACCTAGTCGGGGGTGTCTACCTGCATTTGGAAAAACTTACCATGACAAAATTAACAATTTATTTCAAAAAGGTTAAGTTCGTAGCACCCTTAATCGATGAAAGTGTATGAAAAGATGTATGGATGTGGGTGAAGCGAAAGAGGTGTGTCACGATCGTAGTAGATGGCAAACTGGTCTCTGCCTACTCTTACGGGATACCGGCGTGAGTGTATGTGTATGTGGTACATAAACCGACTAATTGTTTCCAATCTCTACGTTACTGTCAACCCTGTTAGTTGTCGTCACGAAAAATACATATTTTTGACAGCAATTACGCGCGATGCAACACACTTTGGTGCCCGCTCCTCAATCTCTTCGCAGCGTATCTCACTCATACACCCAAACAAACCGAAAGACCACCGCGTCGGAGTGACATCATCCGAGTGTGTACAGATTACCTTGTGGCTCGTGGGAGTGACGTCGATCAGCGTTCAAACAATATCACAATCGAATTAGAAGCCGAGTCAGTCTGGGCGGTATCAATCACCGTGGGCGGGCTGCGCGACATTGGACTTCAATTAGGCGGGCGACGCGTGTGATTGCTCTCACTCCTCTGCTAAGTCAAAGGGTTACTTGACCCACTTATTAGACCCGACGTACGCTTCTTCGACACCCGTAAGGACGGAAATGAATAAGTAATCGAATATTAGTATACCCCGACATTTAATCTATATACTCGTATTAACGATCAAGGAGCATTGCCCCGCATAACTAATATGATTAGCAATATATTTTTCAGTGGAAATTTTTAGAACTAGCAACTTAATAAAAAAAAAGAACGTTCGAATAAATAAGAAAATAACTAGGTATTTTACTCCACCTGAATCTGTTACATTATGAAACTATCTACGAATTAAAGCGGTAACCGTGACGAGATAGGCGACTAAAATAATTAACGTTAATTAAAACTGTTAATTAAGTTAAACGAGTTAGAACGTTAAACATTGGCGTTGAATTCGAGCTCCTCTCTCAAGAGGGGTGTTAGGATCAACATGTGAAATATGAGAATGCGACACAATATTTAGTAACAGGTTTGGCAATGCAGAATGGTTGGGCAGCTTTGACTGCCTAGCTCTAGAATGACTAACCGCAAATAGGCTGCGTATTGGATAACAACTGCTCCGATCTGTGCAGGTTTCTAAATACGTACTATAATATTATTGTAACCGCAGACGTATTTCGCAAGTCTCGAATCAACTGTGGTTTATGGTGCATTTACAATGATACTCTACCAATTATATTTTACCTTATATATAATCAAGGCATGGTTGTAAACATTTTTTGAGTAGCTCATGAAACGGAGATGTAATCCGATAAAGATAAATTGTTTATTTTATTATGTGTATTTATTTAATTATGTGTATTAACTTGACTTGAGTCAACTAAAAGCAAATTCATTCGCTAACGAATGTATCGGTACATTAATTTTATTAATCTCTTTCTTGGATATGGCATACGGATAGAAGTGCTAACAAGATGCGACGCGCTCTCACAGTAAGTTGATAGTTCAATCAGAGTTCTAGCTGAAAACGATACCGCTATTTAATCTGATAAAAATTCATTTCAATTTTTACATTGGGTTAATAAACTACCTTCGTTTGCATATATTTCATCTCTTTTCATTGGCTCGTTAAAAATTATTCACCTTTTAGCAAATCGCGCAGTAAGTCTACAGGAAAATATATAACGTACGCTTAGCGCAAACAAACCAGCTATACAGGAAAACCATCAATTATAAACCATAACTAAAAATATGTTAGGGAAAGTAGTATTTACTATTTTCATTACGAGCTCAGAATCGAAGTTGGAATGTAATTGTGTATTACCAAAATCCATAGTTACAATATTCAAGAGTCACAAATTGTTTAACCTACGCTGTAGGGCATTATGCGCGTTTAAATAAAAAAATATCTAACCACCCTCAAATATGTTGATAATGTTAATAGAAATATCTGTGAAAAATGTTATGCAACGCGTTGATTTAATACATCCTAAAGCTAAATTTGAACCTCATATGCCTAAGCATGTTTTCTAGACTGAGTTTTGTTTGCCTGCCCAGATACAAGACTATTCTAGCGTCCGCCGTTATATCGGAATGAAAGGTCTTTTTCTGGTGCGGACTTGAGATTCCATTCCTATTTTCCTTATAAATTTTTTTATTAATATATAATATCTTCTTAAAGTTTCACGACTAAGTAATAATCAAGGAACCCCAAATAGTTGTTCATCGAACGGGCAGATAGAGTTCCCATGGACACGGGCTAACAGCATTGGCGGTATGGCTTAACTTCGCCGTACGGGTTAACAGACTACACTGTACGAACTGGCGTACTCAGCTGTATGAGTTATACCTAGGAAAAAAACTGCCTTAATGATGGACTGTGTCCATGCAAGCAGCGTCAACACCAGTCAGGCCACTTAACAGCTGAATTTCGTGAAATTAGGCGCTCGGGAAAAATGTAATTTTAACAGAACCACCATTTTCATAGTGGATTTTAATTATTTTAATTCGATTTTCAAGCGAAATTGAATTCATTGTAACAATTGCCAAAGCATCTACTACGAATACGTAAAAAAAAAATATGTGGTCCACGTATAAACGTTAAATTATACCTTATGGATCTGTGGAAATAAAGATCAACACGATCGATCTATCTCGACACAAGCTGTCAAGGCCCACGATCATGAAATGGGAACGGCGATAATTAATTGATTTCGCAGCCCTATGTCGTAACTTTCGCACAGTCTTTGTTGTATGACTATCTATCTGTATTGCATTTCAGACCTTGTTTGTCAAGAATAATTATTGTAATTAAATAATAAACAAGTGTAAATATTTTACTGTAGCCCAGACGGAGATGATGGGATGCACCGCACCAATAAATTAGAGTAGCCAATCAATATACTAATAAATACGGAACTCCACTCTTCCTTATTCACTACTACTTGATACAATAAAAATAATGATATACGCTAAGACTTTTAGGGCTCTAGAAAACACTACGAGTAGCACGTGACGCGTCTGCACATGATTTCGTGGCGTTTTCACGCATTATCTATGGATAGGTTAATATTATAAATGAACATGTGTTCACTGCGCCGGCACTAAGCAAGAATAAATTACGCTGCCATTCTTGTTGCCGCAAGACACGACGGAAAGACACGAATATGCTGATCCGCCGCGACCAACTAGCAGCAACGGCAGTGAATGTAAGTTTAGTACCCGTTGCTGAATGTTTCCACTTTATAACGTCGAAAACAACTTAAATGAGTAAATCAACTGAGTTACATTAAATTTAACAGTATCCATGACATGTAATGTGGGACAAATATATAGTAATTTATAAATATACCTTAAACGTGCTTCAGTACACAAAAAATCTCATCATATAAATTTGTAAATAAATCATTAAAGCGTTTTCTGTTGGAATCTAACAATTAACAATCTCAAATACATTGAAACTGTTCATATTTTAGAGACATTGTACGTACATACATAAAAATAAGAAATATTTATGTTTAGAGGTCAATGTACAATGAATTCATAACAAATATATGTTTGTAACGCATGTAAGTGGAGCCTATAAATATATATTTGGACCCGTCTGATTTATTAACACTGTGATAATAAACAGTAAGAGTCATTCGCCATCAATCAATCAACATGTCGGTGCGTCTATATAAATGCAATATCCATATCGTGATGGATAACTATGTGAAACTACATAATATTTTTTACTATACATATATTACGGTATACAGCGAGTCTTCTCAATGACTTAACACATTAACAAACCTAACTCTATATATAAACACACCTCTAAAGCTGACCACCGATAATTCAAATATCACACCTCACCACTAACAACTGGCTTGAAGCAGATCAGTTTCCATTAAATGGCGCAGGTCAATTTAGACTAAATAACGCAGATCAGTTTCCACTAAATCTCTCCGTCTATACCTGGGGCCAGCTAACCCGTGACTGCTGATTTATTCACGCTCCTTTTCATGGGTTCGAGGTAACCAAGCCAGCAGAATATCAGTTCACCAATACCGTTGAGCTTTGCCACTGCGTGTTCAATTTCAGCCTTTTTACGGACTCACAAAGTATAACTTAAAGAGTATTTGCGATATGTTCTGAGAGAACGTAGTATATTTATTTATATGCATTAAGTAGTTGCCTCTTCCAGAAAATGCCTCGTTGTGAAGCGATACATGTGTAATTATAATGTGCGTTATCATTTATTTGATTATTTTGCTTCGCTTTATTGCCAATTTGATGCGAATTCACTTTGTGTGTTTTTGTAAAAAATTAAATTGTATAAAATTTGGGGGCACCAAATGATGCCCGATTTTGATTTTATTTGGATCTAGGATTTTGCGAAATGTTTAACATTATTTTCTTTAATTATTCAAATAAATACGGACAAATTATTTCATTTTCTTGAAAATAAGGGTTATATATCGCATTAAAAAATCATTGTGTCGCAGGGAACTTTACAAAGACAATTCTAATACTAATCCGAAATTACGAAATAAATAGTATTTAATAGTCATTTGTTTTGACATATGACAGTCGTACGTACAATCATATTAATATGATAGTAAATAGACAAACTATCACAAAACTTTAAGTTTTTATTCATCTCTAAAAAGGTCTTTCTAATTATGAAATGGTTATTATTAATATGATTAATGCGTAATGTTAAAATTAATTTTTCAGGTTTCTCAATAAAATATATTAAATTTCATGAAATTTCCTACCCACACAGATAAAGAATGGGTTTAAACATAGTGGTTTCAGCGTTGAAAACAACGCGTAAATTGCGTTCATACTTGTAGCCTAGAGCTGCAAGTGTGAATATAACGGATAGTGTGCAAGCGAGAAGTGAATAAAGGTGGCGTCATTTATTTTTTATCTGACGCTCTTAATCTGTCCAGGCTTCATCATTTTATACTACAATATGTACTGCAGTTGTATCAAAAAGCAAATTTAAATGTTTGCCAGCATTGAAACGTTTGCTGCTATTCAATCCCACTATCTACCACTTTGTTACATAATCTCTCTACGGACAGCGTTCCTCAGACTGACAGTAATTGACATTCACCTGAAAGCCAATAGCGTTTGCGTGTTAATTGATAGATCTTGGGATTGAGTCCCAAGATTATCATTATCCATTCTAGATATATAGATAAATATTACAGTAACCTTTGTTTTGCCTGCATTTATAGACTCATTTAAAATATTAGTTTGATTAGTTTGATTTACAGTATTACATCAGTTTAGTAAATTGGCAGTAAATGCACACAGAGCAATGCACTTTCACATTATATATTATAGCGATCTAATGTATCGATGGAGAGTCGCCCGATATGGCGATCATTCGAAGAGGCATTATGTCTAGTTGTGGACGTCTGTACGCTTACATATGTTGACAATGATAAATTTTTAATAGGGACTTTGTAGTGATAAAACATGCAATGTTAAAATTATCTTCATCTGCGAGTATCATGCATCTGAAAGATTTATCATCAAAACTTTTTATTTGTAGTTTTACTTCCTCATATCGCATACAGTAGTATTTTTGGATTCCGAACAGAAGAATGTTGTTCGTTTGCTATAAAATAATTTGATAAAATAATGTGAACAAGATTAGAGCACACTTTTTAATCAGATGAGAGCACAGCTTCGTTTTTACGAGCTCCGTCTTGGTAGTTCTTTTCTAATTGCCTCTCGACGGCACGGCCGTATAATGTGCAATTTAATGATCCTTCAAAATGTAAAATGCATTACTACAACATCTTTGTTTTATTACTACTTAAGTTTAAACCGTACTACAGCGGTGCAAATGTCTTGTCACGTTCCTTGCTACAATTACTGTTTAATTTGATATTAACTTATAACGAATCTTTACTATTATAAAATTGTTAAATGTCAAATTTTTGTAAGTCAAAGATATTAAAAAAAACCTACTCAGATTAACAAATTCTGAAACCAAATCCGTCGATATTTGTTTGTTTGTTCGGGTTTCGCGCAAAAACCAGCGGGTAGATTTTGGTAAAACTATAACAGTCTTAAAGGTACTATTCTGACTTAAATATTGCGGCATGTTTCATCGAAATCGGTCAACTAGAATGGAAGATACAGCTTGATTCCTGTTTTAGTAGCCGCCGTTAAGGTACGAGACCTCAAATAAAATTGGTATTAGTTTTTTTATATATAAATCTACTAGGATTGTTTCGGATTTTTTTATGTAGCGACATGCACGCGGGGGAAGCTGCGGGCAAAAGCTAGTATATACATATTATTCTATCTAACAGAGCGTGGTATATTTTTATTCTGGTCCAGATCGACAGCGAAGCAATACGACATGCGGACCCGGGCGACTATAGCAAATAAAATTGTGAATTTAATTTTTTAATCAAGTGACATAATATTATATATAAAAAAAGAATTCTTTCGCATTCGAGAATACAGTTATCTCCATAATATACTTAAACGATATCCGAAAATATTTGTGAACAGATAATGAATCCAAGAGAATGTCATTTATCGATCGATTATA
Source organism: Thaumetopoea pityocampa (assembly GCA_017165845.1). NCBI lineage: Eukaryota > Metazoa > Arthropoda > Insecta > Lepidoptera > Notodontidae > Thaumetopoea > Thaumetopoea pityocampa. The sequence goes on along the minus strand of WUAW01015573.1, from coordinate 23,398 downwards.
AGGCACGTTGAATAGGAAGCGATCAATCATTTGTATATAAAACAATATTATAACGGTATTAGTCTCCCACATTCATAATATTTGTACTAATAATGTCATAATTATTAAATGCAAAGAAAAACAAATTCGAATTACACATGCACCCCCAGGGGTCGCTGTCGCTGGCACCTAATTATAATATACGTATCTACTGACCGACTGAACCTGTTTTGTAATCTTAATCAGACGCTCGGCAATATAAGATCGTTCGATGGAGATTCGCAAATTCACGTTATATTTTGGTTATTATGATAATAATTCACTACTGATTGATATATAACACAAAATTCTAAACGATAGTGAAGACAGACGATTAATTTATACAACAAATTATAAATGCGCAGTCAGTTACCGTTTCACGACTCGATCGATAGCAGAATCGATCGATAGTTATAAAATTTGTAACCATCATCACATTTTTATTGTAGGCAAAGTTGCGGTTTTACCTACTCATATAATTAAAGTAATTGTTTTGCAATTTAAACAATGTTTCGAAATTTAGCCAATATTTGTTTCGAAATAAAGTTGTTTCAACATAAACTGTTTATATAACAAATTGTATAAAAGTAAATCGTATAATCGTTGACCGCGTTACAAGAAACATTTTATAGTTGACGCTTGCAATGGCAAACGACTCAGCGCGGCGGCGCCTGCGCAGGACCATATGCAACAATGAGCTCATACAACCGGTCGCGGGACCGTTACAGATGAGCCACCGTCGGCTCGCCGTGAATATGCATGAGCTGAGATTTGACCTCGGGTTATTAGACCGCGCGCTCGGATCGTGGGACCGCCTAGGTACAACAATCGACATTTGACATTTGTGCGACACATTCACTACCCGAAGTTCAAGACAAACATCTTTTCGAATCTTTATATTTATATTTTAGACTAAAATATTATATTGTCTAAAAATTTTCATTAATTATAATAGATATGCACTAGCTTTTGTCCGTGGCTCCGCCCGCGTGATTGTCTATTTTCCGCTAGATGGGAAATCCCGAAACAATTATAGATTTATATAAAAAGCCTTAGAACCACTTTTACTTAAATTCTCTTTGGTACCTTAACGACGTCTACTAAAACAAGTATCCAGCTGTACCTTTAATTCTACCGGACTGAATTTGATCAAATATACCGCAGTATTTAAGTCGAAAGTACCTTTAAGATTATAACAGTTTGATCAAAATCTGCCCACTGGTTTTTGCGTGAAGTTCGAACAAACAAACAAACATCCACGGATTTGTTTTCAAAGGGTACTTTAGACAGTGATATACTTATAAATATAAATACNATTTTTGCGTGAAGTTCGAACAAACAAACATCCACGGATTTGTTTTCAAAGGGTACTTTAGACAGTGATATACTTATAAATATAAATACTAATACATATATAGATAAACATCCACGACTCGGGTACAAACATTCGTGCTCATCACACAGTTTGTCCTTACTAGGATTCCAATCCGGTACCAATTGGCACAGAAAGTAGGGTCACTGCTACTGAACCAATCGTCAAATTAATGAATTATTATTGCAAAAACGAACTTATTGTACGTAAACCTTATTATGACAAAATTTGTATGTATATAGCGGAGTGTAAGCGAAATATAAGATGCCAAGTCAGTGTGAACGGGGCATGGCCATCAATCAGACGAGAGGCCGCGGGTCAGGCCCCCGCACCCCGACCACCTGTCGCGCCCCGCCAGCTCACAGCAATTGCTAATCAGTCAGTAAGTTACGCCAAATCTCAACCTGACAGGGGGACCTCGCACCGTGCGGGTAATGGTATTTTGACGAACAAGGTATTAGTTGCCACGATAAGCGTTTTATCTACTAAAATACCAACTCACGTATACCCTTCTTAGTAGGATCAAAGGAAATATATTTTTGTCGAATAGATTTTACGTCGAACGGTTTTAAGGGGCAAGCGTAAGTAAAGGGCTTCTACGAAACTTTAGATCTCTTAAAGGTGAAAATTTCTGTCAAATACAATGTAAAATAGATAATCGCATGGACCTTTCAGTCGCTGTCGCCTTAACAAAAGAATATTGTTCATCGACCGAGCAGGAATTCTGTCGGAAAATAGCATATCTGAAAAAGTGGTAGATTGTCATTTGAAGCGCTTCGGTGATCGCTATAAATATCATCATAATACATGAGAGACACAAATAATCATGGCGGACCTAATGAGCACAGTCTTGCGATACTGAGATAAGCCGTTCGAGGGTGTATCACCTTTTTTTAACAGAGAAATTTCTACATAGGTCTTTCCTAACAGTGTGCTTGCGTCGCGTGCCATATTCGTACTAACTAAAAACCCTGTGGTGGACTTCGTCTTGCCGAGTATTAATTGGGGGGATTTAAGCTTGCTTCCCTAGCACCTCCAGGTGCTTACGGCAATTCTTGACTCTTGTCTTGACGATATGAGCCTTGTTGATATGGGGAAGCTTGTATCACTTATAACAGATCGGCATTAATCCTGTTTCGCGAATGTTGTTAAATGAGAATATGTATCAGTTTACATACTACTGTTTAATTATTCTTTACTAGCTTTTACCGTGGCTTCACTTGTATTGATGTCCTTAAATACATGTCAGAGACCGTTGAAAATATTTTTTCTATCCCTTGGGGACAGCTTTTTCGGGATAAAAGGTACCCTATGTCTTTCTATGTACCCCTGAGAATGTGCGTACACAATTTCATGATGATCACTTGAGTAGTTAAGGCATGAAAGCGTATGAAATAAACTTATATTTGCATTTATAACATTAGTTAGGATTTTATCCCAGTACTGACTGCCTCTTGAGTGGGCGCTGTAAAGTTATTTAGATTTAATAACAGAAGTTGAGGGTAAATTGTTTTTTGGGACTTTAGGCTTACTTTTTACACAAGAATTTTAATCTGAAATTAATTCTTTTAGTATTAAAACAACTAACAAAAGTTAGAGTTATTGTTTAAAATAAATTAGAATTCGTATCAATCTCAGATAACAGTTTTTCGGAGATAACAATGATTGATGACTTTGTTAAAAGAATAGAATTGAATTTGGTATTCAGAGAAACAAAACAAAGGCCCGAAACCTATTTGTAAATANTTTGAGTTATTGTTTAAAATAAATTAGAATTCGTATCAATCTCAGATAACAGTTTTTCGGAGATAACAATGATTGATGACATTGTTAAAAGAATAGAATTGAATTTGGTATTCAGAGAAACAAAACAAAGGCCCGAAACCTATTTGTAAATATGATTTAACTGAGAGTTGATTCTTCCGAGGCAAGATCGGAGCCAATATTTACATCGTAGAATATCACTTTAATATAGTTACGCGAATATAGTAAATGAAACAGTTATGCGAATATGAAAACTGGGACGAATGTAGGGTATTTTATGGTATAAAATTCTATTTCAGAAATAGTTAAGTCATATTCGTCGACACGCTATTTGTCATCGAGCGACGCTATATTGGATACGAAGTCTTATATGAACCGTGAGAGGTGACGATGAACGGAATGCACCAAAATATACTCTATCTATATAATAGATAAAAATTAAATAATTATAGATAGAATTAAATAAATATAGAATAAATAAATATAGATAGAATTTAAATTTATATTAATATATTGATAAAGGCCAAAAAATCTTTATTGACGATGGTTAGGCAATGCAATAAAAGTGTGACGTACAGAAACAAACCCGATTGAAGTGAGGAATGAAGCAATAACGTCCGTGGGCTTCATCTCGATCAGATCACGTTCGTAGGACAAAAGGAGCGCGCGGCGAGTCGACAGAAGCAAAACGAACTAAAGAACTCGTTTAAATGGAGCTTTTGATACTTAACGAACTGTGCACTTATAGAGCTCCTGTAAACGACACTTGTGCGACGGTGTCATTTTAATGGCCGTTACGCATTCAACATTTATGTTCATTCGTCACAATATTGTATATAAGTATGGTATGTGGCTGAAGCAAGTTCTTACGTCAGTACGAAACAGAAAAGACAATCCATTAGAAAATATTCATCTTGACAATCCGTTGTAGCATGTGGTTAGTCCAATGGCAGTGAGCACATTATTAAACAATTTATAACGCAATTGACAGTAAAAACAGTGTGAACCAGTTATTTCTACGCTGACACTAAAATATGTTGTATTTCAATAATGATCAGGGTTAAACATTTTTTGTAGTGTTGTTAATTTAGATAAGGCACTATATTTACAGCTTTTGTTGTATTTAGAAAGAACGAAACCTATGGTAAAATGTATTGATCATTACGTTAGCTCAAACCGTTATTTGGACCTGTAAACATGCATAAACATGCTGTTCTGTGTGTTTCACCTTTTCTTTGAACTTTTCTGTGAATTAGGTTTAATGGGCTAACAGGGTAATGTGAATCCATCAACAAAGTTCAAATGACGTTGTTACAGTAGCGCCATTGTAAATAGGCCACATTTGACATCTGTCAGGGTATTATGGTTATAAAGGTTTATTAGTTAAAGTAAATTTACATTTAGTAGCCAAGTAGTAGCAGTAAAGCCAGGTCAGGAGTACCCGCAACCGACGAGCTTTTATGAAAACGTTGATGAAAGTAGAAGCGACAGATCTATGTCGGGATCGCAGCAAGTGGAAATAAGTGGTCTCTGCTTACCTCAGTGGGAAAAAGGAGTGTCTGTATGTATATTTAGGAGCAGAGAAAAGTTGTCCAATTGTACTATTCTAACTTTGAAAAAATTAATAATATTGTGTAACTGCCGGGTTATTTTAATGCAGCGTTAAATGTGGCATATTGAAATGGCCCTACAATATAAGTGAATGTTTTCCATAAGCAAATCCCGTGAAAGCACCACTAGATCTGTCACGTCATATGCGACACAGAATTAAAAAATAAGAAACAGTCTATGCGAAAATAAAATGCGAAATAAAATGAAAGTCAACGGATAAATATTCTTTTTCGGCAGCGATAAACGTTAATTAATGATGGCTAGTGGCAGATAAATAAATGATAAAACTATCTACCTACCTACTACCTATAAGTGACCTATGTACTTCATTTAGTAGCAAAATTGTGAATATTTTAAATCGTTTACAGAACTTTGAAAAGCTGGCTGCTAACATTTCCTACAAACCTGCTTTTGAAAATTTATTTTGTATGTCATATGTAATTAATTTTATGCACGTCATCCTCAATCCGTATTCGTTCTCAATACAGGGGCACGAACACGAACGGGGGACTAGACCGTAGTGTACCACGTTGACCTAGTGAAGGTCCTATAAACCCTGCCTTGAAATGCCCTGTCTGAGTTATTGGTGTAGATGTCGAATCTTGTCATGTTGTCTCTCTCTCTCTCTCTCTCTCTCTCACTTGGCACTCGCAGCCACAGAACAGCACGAATTTTTTTAATTGTTACAACGAAATGGCCTCTTAACTTATTATGAATGAGTTAAATATTACATTGTGTAAATACGGATTTACGGATGTGGCATAACTGTCGCGACCTCATCTCAAAGTTAAACTAAAATTAATGTAGAATGAACGCGTGTCTTAATATAATGTATTTATTGTACAGTATTATAGCTGTCACTTTCACTTGGCGGGCCGCAGTGACTCGCTTAAAATCACCGCATGAACCTTTCATCGCGAGTCACTATGAGCTTTCAAAAAGCTTTCAGTGGTCGATCGCGCTCGCTGTGACTATGAGTGTTGCCAATACACGTTTCGCGAGGAATTATGGCGAACATGAATAAATGTAGTGCGATGAAAATTGCCCGGCTATAATTCGATGCAACATCTACCACGTTAACCTCTCAATTTGTATGGGTGATTGTGGCGCGCCACGAAGTGGGCTTGCCAAGCGGCCGCAGCGGAAAATTTGGCGGACAGCGATTTCGGAATCGCGGGTCACAACTATGGGTTTTAAGTTGAATCAATCGATACGCGGTCGGACGGACACACACGTGCTGCTTGTTTATGCACCATAAAAACCGCAAAGTTTTGCGAGACTGCCAAAATGTGGACGGCACACACTTTGTACGGCGCGGCTT
>WUAW01015569.1:411-12561 GCA_017165845.1 Thaumetopoea pityocampa | reverse complement strand
ATGTAACATATAATTTTTTGGATATGGAATGTATTAGTTAAATTGCCAAGTTTGAATAAAAAATTGCACACCGAAAGACTTGAAATGCAAAAAGGTTAGTAGTCAAGTATTCAACAGCTGGCATATTTACAGGTGCCGGTATATATTATAGTCAACAATATCATGCAATAAATGNATGTAACATATAATTTTTTGGATATGGAATGTATTAGTTAAATTGCCAAGTTTGAATAAAAAATTGCACACTGAAAGACTTGAAATGCAAAAAGGTTAGTAATCAAGTATTCAACAGCTGGCATATTTACAGGTGCCGGTATGAATATATTATAGTCAACAATATCATGCAATAAATTATTGATTAGCGTACCAAGTCTTCTGGGTTGAACATGCCCTGGAAAAAAAAGCAGAAATGGTTTTGACTTTCTCATAAGTTTTGACAATAATCAGTATGTCTGAAAAATAATCACCCATTCAGTAGATAAAAAAATGGTTTAGAATTGGAATAGATGATATTCTTTTTATTGATTTAATTTGATAAATTGATTTATCATATTAATGTGTTGATAGTCTTGCTAGTATCAAACACTTTTTATCATGGCTGACTTTAGCCATACAAGGATGCCTGGGCACAGAGTTTGGGGCCCTTTTAAAAGGTAATAAAAATATGTCATCCGTAAATTCTTGTGACATGACTGGTTCTTATGGTTAGCTTGTTAAAAATCAAATTTAACTGAAGTGATTACTGTTAGATTACCATTAAAGTTCACAGAAATCTATTGTTGTAACCACAATTTGACCTCAATATGATTACAAAAATTTCATGTGTAAGTTAAATGACAACAAGACTTCAAGCCCTCAGGCTGATCCTTGACTTCATGCCCTGTATGCAGATGCAGAACAGACATGCAGACAACAGAGTTGTATCTTTTTCATTAATTGTGTCTAGAATTCAATGGTTTTGAGCCATTTTTTGCTTCATACTGTTTGACCATGTAAAATTAGATATCACTTATATATGTTATTTTAGGCTAAAATCAACACTTTTAAGTTTTAAATTATAAAATGAAGTAATTCTAATATGATTTCAGATGCTTTCATTGAAGGAAAATACTGTGATAGAACGTAATGCATTTGAAAATATGAAGTATGGTAACAGGCCCCATACAATATACCCCTGTATGTACATACCCTATATGTACATTAAAATAGATTACACCACTACATCTCTCTGCCTATCTTTCTTGGAAGAATAAGCATGAGAGAAGGGAACAATAGATTTTTTCAACATTCTACTAAGAGCAGCTTCTTTTGTAGAATGTGAATTCAGGTTATACACCAGCTGGCTTAGTGACTTCTTAGACCATTGTTACCTCATGATATTTTTTTCCTAGGAATGAAAGACCTTTTTAACGATGTACCTTAGCTCGACGCAGAATAGAATCCTTGCTAGCATCATATGGGTGATCCTTGGATGGGATCTCCAAAACAGCTGGCACGGGAGCATTGTGTGCATCAATTACATGACGGATCAACTCTGCAATATTCTGGTTANTGATTAGCGTACCAAGTCTTCTGGGTTGAACATGCCCTGGAAAAAAAAGCAGAAATGGTTTTGACTTTCTCTTAAGTTTTGACAATAATCAGTATGTCTGAAAAATAATCACCCAGTCAGTAGATAAAAAAAATGGTTTAGAATTGGACTAAATGATATTCTTTTTATTGATTTAATTTGATAAATTGATTTATCATATTAATGTGTGGATAGTCTTGCTAGTATCAAACAGTTTTTATCATGGCTGACTTTAGCCATACAAGGATGCCTGGGCACACAGTTTGGGGCCCTTTTAAAAGGTAATAAAAATATGTCATCGGTAAATTCTTGTGACATTACTGGTTCTTATGGTTAGCTTGTTACAAATCAAATTTAACTGAAGTGATTACTGTTAGATTAACATTAAAGTTCACAGAAATCTATTGTTGTAACCACAATTTGACCTCAATATGATTACAAAAATTTCATGTGTAAATTAAATGACAACAGCACTAAAAGCCCTCAGGCTGACCCTTGACCTCATGCCCTGTATGCAGATGCAGAAGAGACAGAGTTGTATCTTTTTCATTAATTGTGTCTAGAATTCAATGGTTTTGAGCCATTTTTTGCTTCATACTGTTTGACCATGTAAAATTAGATATCACTTATATATGTTATTTTAGGCTAAAATCAACACTTTTAATTTTTAAATTATAAAATGAAGTAATTCTATTATGATTTCACATGCTTTCATTGAAGGAAAATACTGTGATTGAACGTAATGCATTTGAAAATATGAAGTATGGTAACAGGCCCCATACAATATACCCCTGTATGTACATACCCAATATGTACATTAAAATAGATTACACCACTACTTCTCTCTGCCTATCCTTCTTGGAAGAATAAGCATGAGAGAAGGGAACAATAGAAATTTTCAACATTCTACTAAGAGCAGCTTCTTTTGTAGAATGTGAATTCTGGTTATACACCAGCTGGCTTAGTGACTTCTTAGACCATTGCTACCTCATGATATTTTTTTCCTAGGAATGAAAAACCTTTTTAACAATGTACCTTGGCTCGACGCAGAATAGAATCCTTGCTAGCATCATATGGGTGATCCTTGGATGGGATCTCCAAAACAGCTGGTACGGGAGCATTGTGTGCATCAATTACATGACGGATCAACTCTGCAATATTCTGGTTGATAAGGATGATGTCAATGTCATCTCGCTTAACAAATCGTTTGAAGCAATCCTCAATCTCACTTACTGGTGTATCTGTAATTTTAAAATTATTTTTACTTTGATGGTGAATAGTTTTGAAACTCTTGAGCATTCTATTTTGAGGTTTACATAGAATGTAATTATTACATCTGATAAATAAAATATGAAAAATGGTTAAAACGGGATGGGTTAGAGGAGTGTATCAAAATCTTAGATTTTGGCAGACTGTGGTCTCTGCCTACCCCTATAGGATATCGGCGTGCATGTTTGTATGATTAAGGTACAGATATATTATGAGACTTTATAAAAACTGTAAAGCTCTGTAGTGTTTGATATCTTGATTGAAAATCAATCTATTAATATTAAAAAAAGAAAACAGATTTTAGACACTCAGTTCAGATAACACTTGATCACTTACTCTTATCGACAACCATAAAATTCGGGTGTCTGTTTTTATTAATTTCACCAATTCCACCAAGCAGGAAGCCAACGCATGTGTCCTAAAAAAAAATACCTATATTAATTTTACCAGTTTCCATTATGATGAAAAAAACGAAGGAACTCAATGAGACTATATACGCGAAAAATATTTTTTACTTTATAAGAGTATTTTACTATATATATTTATTTTTTTACCTCATCCCCAATAACGCTGATTAATTTTCCTTTAATAGCCGCGTGTAAAGCCATGTTTATAATGTTTTTAAAATAATTTTACGACTATTTTTTAAGGAATATAAACTGTCACAAGGGTTCGTCACCTGACTTATAGATTTTTGTTATGAAGTTGGCTATACAGCCAACATATGGCTATACAGCCAATTCATACCATAAACCTACTCTATGTTCATAACAGGCATAGATATAATACTTTTTTTATTACGTCTATGATAACACAGGTAGGTATTGCAGAAATATTTCGTTGTGAAAATTAGACTGTCCTACGTAAGATCCATTATACAGATATTGCAGTTTCAAAATCACTTGTTTATAATATTTTTATTTTATTTAATAACTTATGATTAAAATCATTAATTTTTGCAACAGATTTGTTCTGATTACATGAGATTTCTATCTGTTTTTTAACGAATATTTTATTGTCAAATAAACATTGCATTTCGATATCTTATAATTTATAATTTTAAGCATGTTATTCTTCTACCCTTTTTTGTATTGTATAGAAAATTTAGTTCGGTTTCTGTCTTTACGTGTATTATAATATAATGTTCATATTGTAATTTCGAAGAGGCGAATTACACAATTGTAGGTAAATATTGAAAATTGACGATGGTGATTTCTTTATTTGCCTGTTGGGAGTAAATTCATATAATAATATCGATCTTAATAAATTTAAAAAATTATACACAATGTTGAATATCCAAAATTACGGTAGTAGTTCAGAAGACGAAATAGATAATGACCACATAAGGGAACACAGCAACGAAAACTTACTGACCCATCTCAAACCTGTTGATACAAATTTTTCAGTGGCAAAAACAATGCAAATTTGTGCTGCACCTGTAGTTATGCCCAGTGTAAGTAGAATTTTTAATTTCTTATTACAACATTATTTTTATTAATGAAATTCTTATAGTATATAGACTTTTGTAGTTTTTGACCNTGGTGAATAGTTTTGAAACTCTTGAGCATTCTATTTTGAGGTTTACATAGAATGTAATTATTACATCTGATGAATAAAATATGAAAAATGCTTAAAACGGGATGGGGTGAGAGGAGTGTATCAAAATCTTAGAGTTTGGCAGACTGTGGTCTCTGCCTCTACCCCTATAGGATATCGGCGTGCATGTATGATTAAGGTACAGATATATTATCAGACTTTATAAAAACTGTAAAGCTCTGTAGTGTTTAATATCTTGATTGAAAATCAATCTATTAATATTAAAAAAAGAAGACAGATTTTAGACACTCAGTTCAGATAACACTTGATCACTTACTCTTATCGACAACCATAAAATTCGGGTGTCTGTTTTTATTAATTTCACCAATTCCACCAAGCAGGAAGCCAACGCATGTGTCCTAAAAGACAAATATATTAATTTTACCAGTTTCCATTATGATGAAAAAAACGAGGAAACTCAATGAGACTATATACGCGATAAATAATTTTTACTTTATAAGAGTATTTTACTATAAATATTTATTTTTTTACCTCATCCCCAATAACGCTGATTAATTTTCCTTTAATAGCCGCGTGTAAAGCCATGTTTATAATGTTTTTAAAATAATTTTACGACTATTTTTTTAAGGAATACAAACTGTTACAAGGGTTCGTCACCTGACTTATAGAATAGATTTTTGTTATGAAGTTGGCTATACAGCCAACATATGGCTATACAGCCAATTCATAACAGGCATAGACATACTTTTTTATTACGTCTGTGATAACAGGTACCGTAAAATGGGGAGTTTAGAATTTGCGGGGCGTTTAGAAAAAAAAATCAGGAATGTTTGTAAAGCTCATGATTGACTCGAGTGTTAAAATAATTTTAGTAGATTTTTTTAGAATTAATATTCTAAAAAAATCTACTAAAATTATTTTAACACTCGAGTCAATACAAGCAATATTTTTACTTTGGGTTGGCTATATTTGATATATATCAAAGTTGACTGGATATTTTTTAAATTTACTCCAAAATATGCGCTGCATAATAGCCTATATTTTAACTGTTTTAATTTTTGATTTTTAGTGTGAAAAATGTTTGTTTTCTCGTTTATTGTGTTTTCTACATTCTGTATATGATAAATTATTTGAATTAAATTAAGGTGAGTGCAAATATTTTATTATAACAAAACAATTTGTTAAAATCTTAGCGCATGTATTTTTCTTGGAAAAACGGGGTGGATAGAGTCTACTGAGGGGCGAATAAAATAGTAGTAAGGGGTTAATAGAAATCCGAAAGGGGTCAATAGAACTTTAGAAAATACTAAGAAATGAATGAGGGGTTAATAGAAAAAGTGGTATAGGCTTGGCTCAACAGTTAGGAAGACTATTATAATATTGAAACTTTTTACAGGGCATCTACATACCATTATATTTAGTCAACATGCCACGTGTGTACAAACCTAATCCCAGAGGAAAAAGATATAAAAAATATGACCCTCTTATTATAAAAAAAGCAGTTGAAGAGTATTTTTCTAATAATGTAAAATTGTGTGAAATTGCTAAGAAATACAGTATACATAAATCCGTTCTGTATCGTCTTATTTATTTCGGGATGATTGTTTCGGGATTTCCCATGTAGCAGAAAACCGATATTCACGCAGGTGGATTTGCGGGCAAAAGCTAAAAAGTAGTAAATAAAATAGTTTAATTTTAATAGGTAGGCATATTTCATATTTTATTATTCTAAATTTCATTTCAAACACAACACCTCACTTCCTTGACGTCGGTTATCAAAACTAATAGATGATAGCCCTGACAGCTTTTCTATTCGCCCCTGTATTCACTTCTATTAACCCCATTTTTCAGGTGTATAGAAATACTTAATTATTTACGGCTTTTCAGGAAAACTTATGTACATTTTTTAAGAAATATAGTAAATATTATTTCTATAAGGTACCGGATGTGATATAAATACACCAAATTTAAAAAATATATTACAGCGAACTCTTTAGGTAAAGTTGGATTTTTATGCTATTCACCCCGTTTTACGGTATTGCAGAAATATTTTGTTGTGAAAATTAGACTGTCCTACGTAAGATCCATTATACAGATATTGCAGTTTCAAAATCACTTGTTTATAATATTTTTATTTTATTTAATAACTTATTAAAATCATTAATTTTTGCATCAGATTTGTTGTGATTACCTGGATTTCTATCTGTTTTTTAACGACTATTTTATTGTCAAATGAACATTGCATTTCGATAATATCTTATAATTTATAATTTTGTTGCATTGCATGTTATTCTTCTACCCTTTTTTGTATTGTATAGAAAATTTAGTTCGGTTTCTGTCTTTACATGTATTATAATATAATGTTCATATTGTAATTTCGAAGAGGCGAATTACACAATTGTAGGTAAATACACGGTAAATATTGAAAATTGACGATGGTGATTTCTTTATTTGCCTGTTGGGAGTAAATTCATATAATAATATCGATCTTAATAAATTAAAAAAATTATACACAATGTTGAATATCCAAAATTACGGTAGCAGTTCAGAAGACGAAATAGATAATGACCACATAAGGGAACATAGCAATGAAAACTTACTGACCCATCTCAAACCTGTTGATACAAATTTCTCAGTGGCAAAAACAATGCAAATTTGTGCTGCACCTGTAGTTATGCCCAGTGTAAGTAGAATTTTTAATTTCTTATTACAACATTTTTATTAATGAAATTCTTATAGTATATAGACTTCTAACTAGTTTTTGAAATCTGAGATTGCTGATTAACCTACCATTAGGGCTCATCATCATCATACCAAAAACATAACCATAGAGCATCACTATACAGTAATCAGTCATCGGAATTCAATGTTTATCCATGATTCCTTATAGGTAGTTGGTTCAATGAATTGAAGGCCTACCAACATTGTGCTTCCCATATTGGTCCACACTTGAGAATATTGTTTCCTCTATGGCTTTCTATATTTTTAGGGATGTATATCATTAAATATTGTATGGTTCCAGCATAACAATAGTGTCACTACATATCCTCATATGGACGATGTGAGAATTGGCTAAGGGTTGTACCAGGGTATTAGGCACCAGTGTTATGCTTTTACTTAATCTAAATTTAGTGCAATCTTCAAGATGCCTGCCAAGTGTGAGAGTATTTTTTTTTAAAGACAACTCCTGCATTAGGATTAATTCCTGTATTGCGGGGACTTTTTGATGATGGACTTTGGTGATTTCTGGGTTTGTTTATATATAGTTATATATTATTCTTAATATAAAGTGGTTGCTTTTATTAAATTAGATTGGTATTTTTATTAAGTTTTTAGCTATTTTTTAAAACTTCACATAGGTAGGCACATCTACATATATACTATTGTAATTATAAAATTGTTAAATGTCAAATTTAAAAAAATTAAAAATATTTAAAAACAAACTGCTCAGATTGATTAATTAAAGACTTTTGATACCAAACCCATAGATGTTTGTTTGTCCGGGCTTCACCCAAAAGCCAGCGGGTAGATTTTGGTAAAATTATTACTCTTAATGATACTATTTCAACTTAAATAATGTGGCATGTTTCATCGAAATTGATCCAGTAGAATTGAAGATACAGCTTGATCCCTGTTTTAGTAGTCACCAGTAAGGTATTAGAGCTCAACTAAACGTGATACTAAAACTTTTTATATAAATCTATGATAGTGTTAGAAATTCGCAAGTAGTGAAAAACCAACATTCACCTGGGCAGAGCACTGGGCAAAAGCTAGTTGTTAAATAAAATTGTTGTATTGTATTTTATAATATAAAATTATTTATTTTATGCAATTTCAGAATAATGATGATACCAGAGTACTACTACCAAACAACCAAGAGTTACTGCACAACCCAAAGTATGAGGAGCTATATGCACCCACTTACGGACCAGAGAATCCATTCCAAACACAACAGATGAAAGCGAATAGAAATATACTTTCAGGTTATGTTGAGAAGGCACATATTAGTGAATTCCAGTTTGAAAATCAAAGGAGAACATTCACTAGTTATGGCTATGCTGTTGATCCATCTACAGAAATACAAAGTACTGATGGCGATTCAATTGTAGGTAAGTCAAAGTGGATAGGTACTTTAAGAATAATTGTAATTATTAGGGCAGAAATGTAATTATTATTATGATTATTTCCACAAGGAGTTAAGAGGAGTTCCTCAAGTGTCTGTGTTGGGCCCCCTTCTTTCAAAAGTGACTATTAGTAGTAGTAGTAGTTTGCTGCTATTGTACTAAACTAGCTATTGCTTGTGGCTCTGCCCACGTGAGTGTTGGTTTTTCACTCATGGGAAATCTCAAAACAATCATAGATTTATATAAAAAGCCTTACTACTACTTTTACTTGAGCTCTCATACCTTAACTGCGGCTACTAAAACAGGTATCAAGCTGTATGTATTTTCATTTTTACAGGTCGAATTTTGATGAAACATGCCACAGTATTTAAGTCGAAATAGTACCTTTAAGACTAACAGTTTAATTTGCTGATTTTTACGTGAAGTTCGAACAAACAAACAAAAATCGAGGCATTTAGTTTTAGAAGCCATTAATTAGTCTGAGTAGTTCTTTTTAAATCTTTGNTCATCATCATCATCATCATCATCAGACCAAAAACATAACTATAGAGCATCACAATATACAGTTATCAGTCATCTGAATTCAATGTTTATCCATGATTCCTTTTAGGTAGTTGGTTCAATGAATTGGAGGCCTACCCACATTGTGTTTCCCATTTTGATCCACACTTGAGAATATTGTTTCCTCAATGGCTTTCTATATTTTTAGGGATGTATATAATTAAATATTGTATGGTTCCAGCATAACAATAGTGTCACTACATATCTTCACATGGACAATGTGAGAACTGGCTAAGGGATGTACCAGGATAATAGGCAGCAGTGTTATGCTTTTACTTAATCTTAATTTACTGCAATCTTCAAGATGCCTGCCAAGTGTGAGAGTATTTTTTTTAAAGACAACTCCTGCATTAGGATTAATTCCTGTTTTGCGGGGACTTTACAAACATTCAAATAATGGAAACAGAACACCCAGACTCAGAGCAACAATTTGTAATTGAACAATATTGCAAATGCTCCTTTTTAGGGAGGCCCATATTCAACAATGGACTTCCTTGGGCTAATAATGATGATATCATTAAACTCAGCTTAAAATTATCCAAATAGTCTTCACGTAACACTGAAGTTCATCATCATTAACAATGCTTAACAAGCATAATGGAATTGCATTAGATGTCCACTGAATCATATGGTAATACTACTGTCTTACACTGTTGTGTCTGTTGGCTGCTTTTCCCAGCATTTGAATAGCAAAGGATGGAATGACCTTAAATTATTATTAATTACATTGCTGTGTTATTAATTTTGCTCTGTTAAATATTCTCTTGAATATTTAAGGGAGCAAAATTAAATCTTTATTAACTCTTGTTATATATCTTTAAGGAAATAAAATTCTTTTATAAAGTTATTTGTCAGTCAGTTTGGTGATTTCTGGGTTTGTATATATATAGTTATATATTATTCTTAATATAAAGTGGATGCTTTTATTAAATTAGATTGGTATTTTTATTAAGTTTTTAGCTATTTTATAAAACTTCACATAGGTAGGCACATCTACATATATACTATTATAATTATAAAATTGATAAATGTCAAATTTAAAAAAATCAAAGATATTTAAAAACAAACTGCTCAGATTGATTAATTGAGGACTTTTGATACCAAATCCATAGATGTTTGTTTGTTCGGGTTTCACCCAAATTTAATAGATTTTGGTTAAATTATTAGTCTTAATGATACTATTCCAACTTAAATACTGTGGCATGTTTCATCAAAATTGATCTAGTAGAATTGAAGATACAGCTTAATCCCTGTTTTAGTAGTCACCGGTAAGGTATTAGAGCTCAACTAAACATGATACTAAGACTTTTTATATAAATCTATGATTGTGTTAGGAATTCGCAAGTAGCGAAAAACCAACATTCACCCGGGCGGAGCACTGGGCAAAAGCTAGTTGTTAAATAAAATTGTTGTATTGTATTTTATAATATAAAATGATTTATTTTATGCAATTTCAGAATAATGACGATACCAGAGTACTACTACCAAACAACCAGGAGTTACTGCACAACCCAAAGTATGAGGAGCTATATGCACCCACTTATGGACCAGAGAATCCATTCCAGACACAACAGATGAAAGCGAATAGAAATATACTTTCAGGTTATGTTGAGAAGGCACATATTAGTGAATTCCAGTTTGAAAATCAAAGGAGAACATTCACTAGTTATGGCTATGCTGTTGATCCATCTACAGAAATACAAAGTACTGATGGCGATTCAATTGTAGGTAAGTCAAAGTGGGTAGGTACTTTAAGAATAATTGTAATTATTAGGGCAGAAATGTAATTATTATTATAATTATTTCCACAAGGAGTTAAGCGGAGTTCCTCAAGTGTCTGTGTTGGTCCCCCTTCTTTCAAAAGTGATTATTAGTAGTAGTAGTAGTTTGCTGCTATTGTACTAAACTAGCTATTGCTTGTGGCTCTGCCCGCATGAGTGTTGGTTTTTCACTCATGGGAAATCTCAAAACAATCATAGATTTATATAAAAAGCCTTACTACTACTTTTACTTGAGCTCTCGTACCTTAACTGCGGCTACTAAAACAGGTATCAAGCTGTATGTATTTTCATTTTTACTGGTCGAATTTTGATGAAACATGCCACAGTATTTAAGTCGAAATAGTACCTTTAAGACTAACAGTTTAACCAAAGTCTACCTGCTGATTTTTACGTGAAGTTCGAACAAACAAACAAAAATCGACGGATTTAGTTTTAGAAGCCATTAATTAGTCTGAGTAGTTCTTTTTAAACCTTTAATTTAAAAAAATTCGACATTTAACAGTTATATAATAGTATAGATTATATGTATAATAGTCTGGTTACCAATGGCTCCTTGTGAGTTAACATGTGAGAGACAGTTACTTAAAATTGGGAAATTCCACCTTTTATTTATCATCATAGTCAATGTGGTGGTTTACTGATATGAACCTTCTGTTATCGTACATAAGGTCGAAATTCTCATGAGTCGGGTCAAGATCCTGGTATCGGCACTGACTCGTATTCGTATCTGGTAAGATCAATAATACGTAGAAAGTATGCGAATATATAGAGGCCCGTATGTATATAGGTGTAAACTTTGTTAGTTTCTCAATTAGGATCTAGCAGCTATGAGGGGTGATCCAGAAGTAATGATATTTGGTTATCTCTAGTTTTCATAAGAATCTAGAAACTACTTTTTTTGCTCGCTTATGTACCTACTACTTCATCATTAAAAAATCATACAAATAGGACACGGTTTCCGGGAGATACATTCATTTGAATACGAACCGTCGAAAAGAAAACATCAAAATGGAGAAAAACGAAATAAGAGCTGTAAAGTACCTCTATTTGAAAAAAATGTCTGCGAAATACATACACAGTGATTTAGTGAAAACATTAGGAGACTGTTCCTCCATACTCAACAGTTGCATGCTGGGCCAAGGAGTTTAAACTGGGCAAAACATCCACTGAAGATGAACATCGCAAAGGATGCTCATCTACGTCTAACCGAAGTTAACGTGAAAAAAGTGGAAGATATTGTGTTGGCAGATCGAAGAGTGACCATCAGGTATGTAGCTGAGTTTACAGG